>JAOWBW010003053.1:0-42645 GCA_026119855.1 Campanula takesimana
TATAGCCAAAACCTTCTCTCTAAATGCAAACTGTATTTTCACCTGAGCAACCCCGTCCTAGTGGTGGATAAGAGTGCTTGTTATGAAATTGACAATCCTTCAACACAATACCATTCTTATAAGAGTTATAGCATGTTCCCATTCATTTGTAACACGAGTCAACACCATGCTTCTTCCCACAAGAATAATAAGATACCACAGTAATCTGAGATGCCACCTCTATAATCCTCTTTGGTGAATTAGTTGATGCCTCATTTGGTAACTACTGATCATATACATTCCTTTATCCTCGCATTGGACTTATAATCCCTTCTGTCATCCACGTCATGTTCAACTATCATTACTCGTCCCACAATTGTAGCGTATAGATTTAAATTGAGGGAATTAATTGAACTCTGATAGGTGCCTTCAATCATCCTTCCAAATTCTTGGCTCTCTGGAACTTGTTTTCTACCGGTACATGAAAATAATTGGGAAATTCAGTAACCTTGTTGCATATTAAGTCATAGTCATCTATCCTTCCTCAAGATCAAATAATCCTTTTGTTTTGCCTCCATGCTCGATCATAAGCAGAAAATACTTCTTCTAAAACACATCGAGAAACAATTGACATGTTCTTTGCTCACCTGGAACCCCAGAGCTTAAACTCTTTTGGTTAATATTTACCACTACATCTTCTCATACTAACATCTGGCCGACAAACTGCACTTTTTGAGATTCAATACACATTGATGTGATCAAATATCTACTCCATAGTATCTACCCAATGTCCGCACCACTAGGATTAATCAAACCCACAAATTTTATAATCCACTTCAAGAAGTCCAAAGAATCTTCATCTGATCTTTTACACGATGGCATAAACGCTACACTATAACATTTAGTACAATTCATACAAGAATATTTGGGCATAAGCTTCTTAAGACATCATTATGGGATTAGAACTTATTTTTCAAACGTGATCACTATGTGTGGTCTAACTCCTAACCAACATAGTTAGGTGGGTAGGTCAAACTACATTCATACCAACCTAGTTCTTATCGAATACCATTGGTAATCAATTCGGGGCCCTTCTGAATTAACTTCAACGGCTTTCGATATAAAGTCATAGCCATTATTTAAGTGTTTCTCTTTTGTTTTAACATAACAAACATATATCATACATTGCAAATTCAAATCTTTGAAATTTTCCAAACAATACCGATTCCCAGGCAAATTCAATACCAGTTCACCATCACCCTATGGCTCTAGACGACCAGATGATCATAAATATATACTCTCACAATCAAACCTAGGCTCTAGACCGAAGGATCATAAACCAGGCTCTGATACCACTCTGTCACACCCCGAAGTCTGACCTTGCACGGACCTCGAGAAGTGACGAACGAAACCGAATACCAATCAGAACCTTAAAATGAGAACTGGATTTTTTTCCTCATCTTATAAACCAACAAAACTGATACAATACAAAATCTCGAAGCGAGTACATCAGAGCAACTATCCTCTGACCAAAAACTCAACCTGAATAGTCTCAAATATTTACAAACTCTAAAACTGTAACAAACTTTACAAAAGTTATCTATACATAGCATAAACAATACATGTATCTAAAGACGTAAAGTCCACTCAAGCTTCACAAATCTACTGCAAAACCTTCATGTCTCAACGACACTCCACCTGGAAGGGAAAGGGTTAAGGAAAAGGGTGAGCACAAATTGCCAGTAAGAGACTTGCCAACACAAAGGTGTGTGGCACTGTATAGAAACCCAACCAAGAACAAACAGCAATAACAAACCCAACCACCCGATATATAAGTGAGGAGAGAAGATTACAAACAAATCAAATTCCGAATCAAAGTTCCGAAGTCAAAGTCCATTAAACACTTGAGTTGGCCAAATGCCCAAAGTCAAAGTTGACTCTTCGTCATAGTATCACTTGCGCAAATGATACTATGACTAGGAGCCACAAATATAACAACCGGTGTTAAAGTCATCTCTTGTTGAGGAATCAAATACTCAAAGTGTAAATGGCAGAGTAGCAAAAACGAATAACCGAATCCAAATGAGTTGATCCAATAAACGATCACGAATAACAAAGTAAATCAATCCAATAATTCCAAAGCCAGAGAATGAAAGGGTACTAGATTGACAAGACCCTTACCTCGAATCCGAGCTAATCCAAAAGAAAGTATTCAACGTAGCTTAAACGTCTCAATCTAACATAACAAAGACATAAATGGTACAAGAGTTAGAACCTATCAAAATACATTCAAGTATTCATAAATCATACAAGTTACAAGACTATTAAAACAACTATATCATTACTTTGAAAATAACTATAAATATACATTCTTAACTATCATAGATTAATAGTGCTCTGAGAAATACTTAATTTGAACCAAAGAATCATCAAATTCTGACTTTGGATAATAAATCAAAGTTCGATCATTTACAATACATTTGAAAATAAAACTGTGACAAAACTATTACTTCTGGGATAATAATAATCAGAATGGACATAAACTAATAATTCCACTGGAAAGAGCATGAAAAACCAATAAATTTAGACTCAAGAATCACTGGATTCCGAGTTTGGATGAATTAATTATGATTTTTCAAAGTTCAACCATTTTTCAAACTCCAAAATCATATACTGCTGTAAAACTAAAGTCGTGGGAAATATATGTACTCTTTCTGATTCTGAAACCTTTTCCATTCAAAAGCTCTCAAAAATTTAGTCAAAATGGACTCAAAAATCATACAATTCCGATTAACAACGAACAAGTTATGAGCTACTATAAATTAACGAGTTTTCTTAACATTACAAGGACTATTCTGACTGTTTTCCAAACATAGGGACCAAACAGAAATCTATCTTATATCAGGGACTGGAATGAAAACATCACAAACCCAAAAACTAAACTGGAAACACTCAAAATCCAAGAACCAATTTAAACTCTTACAAACTCAAGGATCAAAATGGAATTTCTAAAAAAGCAGGGACCTGATTGCAATTCTCAGAAATTACTTTCTTCTACATGTTTAGCAAGTCTAGCCTCTGTTTTAATTTTTTTTCAACTAACATGATATATTTTGAGACTTAAGATTTATAATCTTAAATGTAAAACCCCATTTACCGAATTAAAATCATTTCCATATTCTCAGTACTAACTAAGAGCAACGAATGTCTAATAACACCAATTAGAAAATATGAAATGCAATTTAGAATGATCATGACCAAATAATACTAATGATGCAGTGCTATTAATGCAATATTATCATTTAAAATGCTATTAGTAATTATAATATCAACTGGGACAATAGGACAACAATAATACTTGCTTTAAAATTCTTTTAGCACAATTACCATACTAAATAGAATAAAATTAATAATACTAATTATGCTTGCTACTTCAACTATCAGTAATAAAATTAATCAAGCAAGAGTAAATTAAATACATAGCATATACCATATAAGAACTCGCACCAAAACAGATTTTGATAGTTTATTATTTTTTCCTCAATTTCTCTTTCCTCCTCCGTACAAGCTATCTCCTTTCCATATTTTCCCTGTTCTAATTTCTCTCTGCTGAATGATACTACTTCTTCTAGAGCATAAAAATTTAAAGATTGGAAGGAGAGCTGACTCCTACAAGGAAATGAAAACAAGCACAATCTATTACCACCTCATCCTTGGACACGTGCAAAGGAGAGTTTGCTGTCAATATACATTTGTTTCATCATTGAAGGGCCCGCCCAATTCTATCTACTTCTCCTTCCTTACATTTTATTTTTCATATATTTTAATTGCCAAAAATAAACATGACCATCACGAATATATGGCTATACTACTTCCTCCATCCCAAAATAAGTTGCACTAATTAATAAATTAGTATATTAAGTTATATTTAAAAAGTTACTTCATCCATCTCAAAAAAATTGCACTAATATTTAATTGCTATATTTAAAATAATAACATAATCATAAAGTGCAAATCCAAATTATCCACTAATGCAAACACATAAAAATTGCCAAGTATATACATGCAATATGGACCGATTAATTGGGGTGTCACATCCTCCCCACCTTAAAAGAATTCAGTCTCTGAATTCAAGTACCCGATGTCTCAAACAATTAAGGAATCCTTCTTTGCAATACCTCTGATTTCCAAGTAGCAACTTCTACAAAATGATCCCACCATTTTACCTTGACTAAACATCGATTTCATTCTCAGAGATTGTTATTTTCGATCAAAAATCTGAATTGGTTCTCTTTGAACGATAAATCTGTACAAACTTGTATTGGTTCAAATCAAACAACCTAAGGTAATCCGCTAAATATCTCCAACAAATAATTTGGTGAATATCTTCAATCTAACAACTTCTCTTTTTTATAATCTCGCAAGTATTTTTAATGTATAACAAGTCTGCAACGCTAAGACTGAGCATATTTCGTCGCCGATCCACGATAGCCCATGTGGTATCATATCCATCCGAGATTATAGAAAATCCCATAACAAAATCCATCGCAATATGGTTCTGACTTCCACCTAAGAATATGTAGTGGTTGCAAGATCCCTCGAGGCCTCTGATGTTTAGCCTTAACTTTTTGACATATTAAACTCTTCAATACAAACCCAACCTCAAATTCAAGAATCCCGCTCTTCATATTTAGTAGTGATTGTGGAGATCCTTGCACATTCTGGTATCATCAAAGTTGACCGTTTAGGTAAATTTGTGATCTTCATTCATTTCTTCCTGTTTCAAATCAATATCCGCTAGAACGGACCATAAATTACGAATTTTTATCACTCCATCAAAATCAAGGGTAAAGTCGGATATCTCATCATATTGAAGTTTATTCTTGAAAGTAGTTGAATTTAGATCCTCTATTTGTATCTATGTCGTCTTAATCATCTCTAACAATGAAGGTTATTCGGTCTTCTCAAATATCTCAAGGAACGTTGAATTCTGATTTCTAATTCCAGCTTTTGTATATCCACTAATAAGGGGATTCTTCTAGGGATTCTTCTAGTGATAATAAAAGCGAATTTCCCTCACTATTTCTGCTCAATGCATTCGCGACAACATTAGCTTTGCCGGGGTGAATGTAAGATAGTACAATCAAAATCTTTGAGCAATTCAAACCACTTCCTTTGTCGCTTATGCAACTCCATATGCGTGAATAATCACTTGAAGCTCTTTTCGATTGGAGTACACCTCGCAAGAATTCACTATATATAATGATGTCAATACTTAAAGTTCAAAATTATAAGCACAATGATTCTGTACATAATTTTTAAGATGTCAAGAAATGTACACAATTTCATTCCATTGTTGCGTCAAAATGCAATCCAACCCTTATCTGATGTGACGTAACGATGTAGATCGCAAATCTTCCCCTCTCAAAAGATAATGTCTGAATAGGTGCAGAAATTAATTGCTCTTTCAACCTTAGAATCTGTTCACATTCAATTGACCATCCAAAACTCATATGTTTCTGAATCGATCAAGGCAACAAGCCGTCACATTTAGTTGACCCTTTAAAACTCATATTTTTCTAAATTGATCGAGAAAATGAGCCATCATTTCAAATCAATCCCTTCGTACCAATTATTAGGGAGAAATTACAGTTCTTCAAATTCGCAAATGATTTCTTGTCTCTTAGCACTTATAACACCATTCTCAAATGTAGTTCATGTTCATCCAGACCATCAAAATATATTAGAAGTTTATCTTGTTGAATTCTCGATAATCAAGTCAAAGTATTAAATATACATAAGTTTTCTTCACAAACAAAACTGAAGCACCCCAAAGTGACACACTCGGTTCAGTTAAACTTTTATTTAGAAGGTCCTATAGTTAATCGTTAAGTATCCTTCAATTCCATTGATGCCATTCTGTATAATCTTCTGTATAGGTTCTCTTTTCAAATACGCTCAATACAAAACTCGATATCTTTACCTGGTGCGGCCCGGGAAAATCCTCTATAAAGATATAGGGATACTCTTAGATAATCGGTTTTCATTCAAATTAGGTTTATCCACTTGAGTACCAATGAAATGTGAGAGATAATCCTAGCAACCATTTCTCAGTAATCTTTACCTCTCAAGGGTGAAATTAAATTATCACCGTCCACTAATTTATCTCACATAAAAGAGAACCGAGACCAACTAGCCAAATCAAAAGTAACTTTATTCAAGTGACAAACAATTCAGCATGATGCACAATGAGCCAATGCATTTCAAATACCACATCGAAAATGCGCTTAATGCAAGGAAATCATGTTTTCAAGAAATTTCCTATCACATAGTTTTACCGAACAAAACTTATTGATCAAAAAGGCACGTAACAAAGTACCACTAGGGTAGCAAATGGCAATTCCGAATTCAAAGTTTGAGGCTTAACACTCAAATTATGAGCCATAACATGTGATGAATGAATGCATAGCACAAAAACCAAATCGTAATGAAATATCTCAAGAGAAAATATAGAGTGTACCTGAGAACAAAATGTTGGAGCCTCTAGCTTTACGAAAGTTATAGCCAAAACCTTCTCTCTAAATGCAAACTGTATTTTCACCTGAGCAACCCCGTCCTAGTGGTGGATAAGAGTGCTTGTTATGAAATTGACAATCCTTCAACACAATACCATTCTTATAAGAGTTATAGCATGTTCCCATTCATTTGTAACACGAGTCAACACCATGCTTCTTCCCACAAGAATAATAAGATACCACAGTAATCTGAGATGCCACCTCTATAATCCTCTTTGGTGAATTAGTTGATGCCTCATTTGGTAACTACTGATCATATACATTCCTTTATCCTCGCAATTGGACTTATAATCCCTTCTGTCATCCACGTCATGTTCAACTATCATTACTCGTCCCACAATTGTAGCGTATAGATTTAAATTGAGGGAATTAATTGAACTCTGATAGGTGCCTTCAATCATCCTTCCAAATTCTTGGCTCTCTGGAACTTGTTTTCTACCGGTACATGAAAATAATTGGGAAATTCAGTAACCTTGTTGCATATTAAGTCATAGTCATCTATCCTTCCTCAAGATCAAATAATCCTTTTGTTTTGCCTCCATGCTCGATCATAAGCAGAAAATACTTCTTCTAAAACACATCGAGAAACAATTGACATGTTCTTTGCTCACCTGGAACCCCCAGAGCTTAAACTCTTTTGGTTAATATTTACCACTACATCTTCTCATACTAACATCTGGCCGACAAACTGCACTTTTTGAGATTCAATACACATTGATGTGATCAAATATCTACTCCATAGTATCTACCCAATGTCCGCACCACTAGGATTAATCAAACCCACAAATTTTATAATCCACTTCAAGAAGTCCAAAGAATCTTCATCTGATCTTTTACACGATGGCATAAACGCTACACTATAACATTTAGTACAATTCATACAAGAATATTTGGGCATAAGCTTCTTAAGACATCATTATGGGATTAGAACTTATTTTTCAAACGTGATCACTATGTGTGGTCTAACTCCTAACCAACATAGTTAGGTGGGTAGGTCAAACTACATTCATACCAACCTAGTTCTTATCGAATACCATTGGTAATCAATTCAGGGGCCCTTCTGAATTAACTTCAACGGCTTTCGATATAAAGTCATAGCCAGTTATTAAGTGTTTCTCTTTTGTTTTAACATAACAAACATATATCATACATTGCAAAATTCAAATCTTTGAAATTTTCCAAACAATACCGATTCCCAGGCAAATTCAATACCAGTTCACCATCACCCTATGGCTCTAGACGACCAGATGATCATAAATATATACTCTCACAATCAAACCTAAGGCTCTAGACCGAAGGATCATAAACCAGGCTCTGATACCACTCTGTCACACCCCGAAGTCTGACCTTGCACGGACCTCGAGAAGTGACGAACGAAACCGAATACCAATCAGAACCTTAAAATGAGAACTGGATTTTTTTCCTCATCTTATAAACCAACAAAACTGATACAATACAAAATCTCGAAGCGAGTACATCAGAGCAACTATCCTCTGACCAAAAACTCAACCTGAATAGTCTCAAATATTTACAAACTCTAAAACTGTAACAAACTTTACAAAAGTTATCTATACATAGCATAAACAATACATGTATCTAAAGACGTAAAGTCCACTCAAGCTTCACAAATCTACTGCAAAACCTTCATGTCTCAACGACACTCCACCTGGAAGGGAAAGGGTTAAGGAAAAGGGTGAGCACAAATTGCCCAGTAAGAGACTTGCCAACACAAAGGTGTGTGGCACTGTATAGAAACCCAACCAAGAACAAACAGCAATAACAAACCCAACCACCCGATATATAAGTGAGGAGAGAAAGATTACAAACAAATCAAATTCCGAATCAAAGTTCCGAAGTCAAAGTCCATTAAACACTTGAGTTGGCCAAATGCCCAAAGTCAAAGTTGACTCTTCGTCATAGTATCACTTGCGCAAATGATACTATGACTAGGAGCCACAAATATAACAACCGGTGTTAAAGTCATCTCTTGTTGAGGAATCAAATACTCAAAGTGTAAATGGCAGAGTAGCAAAAACGAATAACCGAATCCAAATGAGTTGATCCAATAAACGATCACGAATAACAAAGTAAATCAATCCAATAATTCCAAAGCCAGAGAATGAAAGGGTACTAGATTGACAAGACCCTTACCTCGAATCCGAGCTAATCCAAAAGAAAGTATTCAACGTAGCTTAAACGTCTCAATCTAACATAACAAAGACATAAATGGTACAAGAGTTAGAACCTATCAAAATACATTCAAGTATTCATAAATCATACAAGTTACAAGACTATTAAAACAACTATATCATTACTTTGAAAATAACTATAAATATACATTCTTAACTATCATAGATTAATAGTGCTCTGAGAAATACTTAATTTGAACCAAAGAATCATCAAATTCTGACTTTGGATAAATAAATCAAAGTTCGATCATTTACAATACATTTGAAAATAAAACTGTGACAAAACTATTACTTCTGGATAATAATAATCAGAATGGACATAAACTAATAATTCCACTGGAAAGAGCATGAAAAACCAATAAATTTAGACTCAAGAATCACTGGATTCCGAGTTTGGATGAATTAATTATGATTTTTCAAGTTCAACCATTTTTCAAACTCCAAAATCATATACTGCTGTAAAAACTAAAGTCGTGGGAAATATATGTACTCTTTCTGATTCTGAAACCTTTTCCATTCAAAAGCTCTCAAAAATTTAGTCAAAATGGACTCAAAAATCATACAATTCCGATTAACAACGAACAAGTTATGAGCTACTATAAATTAACGAGTTTTCTTAACATTACAAGGACTATTCTGACTGTTTTCCAAACATAGGGACCAAACAGAAATCTATCTTATATCAGGGACTGGAATGAAAACATCACAAACCCAAAAACTAAACTGGAAACACTCAAAATCCAAGAACCAATTTAAACTCTTACAAACTCAAGGATCAAAATGGAATTTCTAAAAAAAGCAGGGACCTGATTGCAATTCTCAGAAATTACTTTCTTCTACATGTTTAGCAAGTCTAGCCTCTGTTTTAATTTTTTTTCAACTAACATGATATATTTTGAGACTTAAGATTTATAATCTTAAATGTAAAACCCCATTTACCGAATTAAAATCATTTCCATATTCTCAGTACTAACTAAGAGCAACGAATGTCTAATAACACCAATTAGAAAATATGAAATGCAATTTAGAATGATCATGACCAAATAATACTAATGATGCAGTGCTATTAATGCAATATTATCATTTAAAATGCTATTAGTAATTATAATATCAACTGGGACAATAGGACAACAATAATACTTGCTTTAAAATTCTTTTAGCACAATTACCATACTAAATAGAATAAAATTAATAATACTAATTATGCTTGCTACTTCAACTATCAGTAATAAAATTAATCAAGCAAGAGTAAATTAAATACATAGCATATACCATATAAGAACTCGCACCAAAACAGATTTGATAGTTTATTATTTTTTCCTCAATTTCTCTTTCCTCCTCCGTACAAGCTATCTCCTTTCCATATTTTCCCTGTTCTAATTTCTCTCTGCTGAATGATACTACTTCTTCTAGAGCATAAAAATTTAAAGATTGGAAGGAGAGCTGACTCATACAAGGAAATGAAAACAAGCACAATCTATTACCACCTCATCCTTGGACACGTGCAAAGGAGAGTTTGCTGTCAATATACATTTGTTTCATCATTGAAGGGCCCGCCCAATTCTATCTACTTCTCCTTCCTTACATTTTATTTTTCATATATTTTAATTGCCAAAAATAAACATGACCATCACGAATATATGGCTATACTTAGACGTGTCCATCCGGTTATAACCGGCGGTTGACGGTTATAACCGCCGGTTATGTTTTTCGTTAAATGCTAACCGTAACCTAACCGTCTAACCGTTATGTCCGGTTACGGTTAACCGGTTAACCGGTTAACCGGTTAATGCGGTTAAACCGGTTAAACCGGTTACCTTTTTTTTTTTTTTTTTTTTTTTTCAAAACAGTTTTATTAACAGTTTTTTTGTTAAAAAAAAAAGATAAAATAAAAAACACTTCATTTTTTTAAAGGGTTTTTTTTTTTCAAGTAAAGTTTTTTTTTTTCAAGTAAAAAAAAAAATTTAACTGTTTTTTTAAACAGTTTTCTTAACAGATTTTTTTAACAGTTTTATTAACAGATTTTTTAACTTTTTTTTTTTTTTTAAACAGTTTTTATAAAAAAAAAAAAAAACGGGAGTATATGTATGAGTCATACATATATTAAACAGTTTTCTTTTGTTTTTTTTGTTTTTAAGTTAAAAACTTAAAATGTATAAGTGTATAACTATAATGTATAACACAAATTTTTTAAGTAAAAAAGGGACGGTACCCTTAAATTTTATTAATTAAAATTAAAATTACAAAGAGGGGGACAACCAATCCTTGCCCTTTTATAATTAAGGGAGGAAAAAATGGAGCCTTATTACCTCAACTAAACTATTACAATGAAATAAAAATAAACCTATTCTAAAAATTAAAATAAAAACTATCTACATTCCGTCCCCTTCCGAACTTCCCGTAGAATCTTCCAAGTCGTATTGATATTGTGGATCTACATTTACTAAATCCTCTTCATAAGGCATATCTTGCTCCCTCTTTTCCGCTCTAACCCAATCACCAAGCAAGAGTTGATTTTCCAAATTTTCACAAGTTAGTTGGGAACGTCTTGCATCCAAAACATTTCCTCCCACACTAAATGCCGATTCGACGGCCACGGTTGAAGCGGGAGAAGCTAAGACTTCTTTTGCAATTAAAGAGAGTATGGGATAATTTCTTGCCTTTGTGACAGGCACCTACATCGATCAAGAAGAGAATGGGATTTGAAGTGTTTTGAACTCCACCTCAAAATGAAATTGGATGAATGTTTTGTACAACTTCTGTCTAGTAGAGAAATATGCTTCCAACTCGTACGGAATGCTAGAGGTAGAAGAAGAAGAAGGAGACGTTCTAGGACGTTTTGAAAAATAAATATCATTAACAAAACTATAGGGATCGTTATTCACATCATATTGTGTATCAATATCTTCTTCATTAGGACTTGAGCCATATTGAGAAACATTTCCATGAATTGCATTATACTCATTATAAATATCACCAAATCTTTTTTTGTATTTTCAACAATAATCGCCGGGTTTTCGTGTAATCCGTCCCCATTGGGGTATAAATTTGCATAATAAAACGTATTATGCGGACTAGATCTTTTCAATTTAATACGGGGATCCAACTCTTTGCAAGCAAAAATAGAGGACGAATGTTATCAAAATATTTGACCCACTTTTGCCTCATGGAAGCAATGCTTTCGTTTTAAAATGGTGCAATTTTGCAAATTTTTAAAACTTAGAACTTTGCAAATACATGATCAAGTACCAAAACGGAAGTTGATAATAAACTCCCGACAAAGCCAAAGTAGCGGTATTGAAAATCTTTATAATTGACATAAATTGTGCAGCGTTCCATTGATACGCAAATAAAGGAATTTCATAGCCCATACTAATAAAAAAATCCATGATATGCTCTTTATACTCAAAACCATCAATTAACATTTTGTAGGTAGATTCCACCTAGTCGGAACATCCATAGAAAAATATTTTTCGGAAGACCCTTATTTAGTAAATATTTTATCCATTTTCTTGTAATTTTATTTTTTTTTGCAATAAAATAAAGAGCCTCTCTAATGGTTTAACATATATCTAAAGCATCCAAACCATCTTTAACACATAAATTTATGATATGACATAAACATCTAATATGAAAATACTTACCCCCAAGTGACGGTTGACAAATGAGCATCAATTCCGGTATACTAGCGGTATTAGCACTAGCATTGTCGAAATGAAATAGAAAATATTTTTTGCAAAAGACCATATTTTGCAAAATGGCGTGCAACTTTCTACAAATATTTTCCGCGGAATGAGGTGGTTCAAAACTATCATATGCAAGTATTCTTTTTTTGTAAAGTCCACGAATTATCGATCCAATGGCATGTAACACACCAAATAACTATTTCTTTGCCAATGATCACTCCAACCATCGGCACAAATTGAACTCTTGATCTAATTTTGATAAAACATCAATTAAAAAATGTTTATATTTCCAAAACCACTTTTTTAATATCGCGTACGAGAGTCGTACGTGGTACTTTGGAGGCGGCCGGATTTAAAGAAGTCTAATAAACCGTTCATAAAAGTCATCATCCGCAAAGTTAAAAGCAAGCCCTTTAAACACACAAATTTGCACAATTCTTTCCTATAAACGACATTATTAAACTTAAATAAGACCGAAGACGTACCTTGGGTGTTAGGTTGAGCAAATTGTAATTGAGCTTGATCACTATCAATCCCAAGTTTTTCAGGATGTGTTGATCTCAAGTGATGGTTCAATGTTCCATGCCCATTACCTTTGCGAACGGGTTAAGATTTGGTGCAATAGTTGCAACACGCTCGAAAATGTACAAAGTCGTTGGGGTCAATTTGTACTTTCGGAAATGGATCGTGAAAGTGTCGGATTTGGATTCTCGTGCTTGACGTTGCCCCCGACCACCTCTTCCCACGCCTCGAGCTCGGCCGGCCCCGGCCCTACCACTTTGAGGAACATTTTCTTCACATTTTGCTCACTTTCCTCAAAATGTGACTCAATTTCCGGGTTAAGTGAGGAAGAACCAACATGTTCCTTGCCGCTCCTTCGAGATGAGGCCATTTTGTTAACAAACTAACTGAAACTGTTTAGAAACTGACTGAAACTCGCTAAAAAACTGACTGAAAATGATGAAAAACACAGATTTTGTTAAAAAACTGACTGAAACTGTCAAAAACTGACTGAAACTCTCAAAAACTGACTGGAATTCTGAAAACTAACTGGAAAATGATTTGAAACTGACTGGAAATGGTTAACAAAGTGACTGGAATTTTCTAAATAAATTAAAAAAGTGATTTCGTTAAAAAACTAACTGGAAAGCGTTAAAAAACTGACTGGAATTATGCAATCTAACTGGAAATATGAGAGAGTGTGAGAATTAGTAGAGAGAGAAAGAGTATAGAGAAGATGTGGAACTAAAATGGTAGGAGGAGGGGGTATTTATATGTAAGCAATTTTTGTTTTTTTTTTTTTTTTTTTCATTTAAGGCCGAAAGTTAACTGAACTAACGGCTAGTTGGAAAATTAGCCGTTTTTGGACAGTGGTGGTCAGTCAGACATGGGGAAATGGGGGGGCCCGGTGCAAATTTTTGAAAAGTAGCCGTTAGGCGGTTAACCTCCGGTTTTATAACCGGTTTAACCGCCGGTTATCCGGTTGGCGGTTATCCGGTTATAACCGGCGGTTTACCGGTTTTGAGAAAGGCCTAACCGAAACCGAACCGGGGAATTACGGTTGACGGTTGAGCCGGTTTCCGGTTAACCGGTTTCCCGGTTTTGACCCGGTTTTGACCGGTTATCAACCGGCGGTTAGCCGGTTGCCGGTTTTTTTTTGGTCACGTCTAGCTATACTACTTCCTCCATCCCAAAATAAGTTGCACTAATTAATAAATTAGTATATTAAGTTATATTTAAAAAGTTACTTCATCCATCTCAAAAAAATTGCACTAATATTTAATTGCTATATTTAAAATAATAACATAATCATAAAGTGCAAATCCAAATTATCCACTAATGCAAACACATAAAAATTGCCAAGTATATACATGCAATATGGACCGATTAATTGGGGTGTCACATCCTCCCCACCTTAAAAGAATTCAGTCTCTGAATTCAAGTACCCGATGTCTCAAACAATTAAGGAATCCTTCTTTGCAATACCTCTGATTTCCAAGTAGCAACTTCTACAAAATGATCCCACCATTTTACCTTGACTAAACATCGATTTCATTCTCAGAGATTGTTATTTTCGATCAAAAATCTGAATTGGTTCTCTTTGAACGATAAATCTGTACAAACTTGTATTGGTTCAAATCAAACAACCTAAGGTAATCCGCTAAATATCTCCAACAAATAATTTGGTGAATATCTTCAATCTAACAACTTCTCTTTTTTATAATCTCGCAAGTATTTTTAATGTATAACAAGTCTGCAACGCTAAGAACTGAGCATATTTCGTCGCCGATCCACGATAGCCCATGTGGTATCATATCCATCCGAGATTATAGAAAATCCCATAACAAAATCCATCGCAATATGGTTCTGACTTCCACCTAAGATATGTAGTGGTTGCAAGATCCCTCGAGGCCTCTGATGTTTAGCCTTAACTTTTTGACATATTAAACTCTTCAATACAAACCCAACCTCAAATTCAAGAATCCCGCTCTTCATATTTAGTAGTGATTGTGGAGATCCTTGCACATTCTGGTATCATCAAAGTTGACCGTTTAGGTAAATTTGTGATCTTCATTCATTTCTTCCTGTTTCAAATCAATATCCGCTAGAACGGACCATAAATTACGAATTTTTATCACTCCATCAAAATCAAGGGTAAAGTCGGATATCTCATCATATTGAAGTTTATTCTTGAAAGTAGTTGAATTTAGATCCTCTATTTGTATCTATGTCGTCTTAATCATCTCTAACAATGAAGGTTATTCGGTCTTCTCAAATATCTCAAGGAACGTTGAATTCTGATTTCTAATTCCAGCTTTTGTATATCCACTAATAAGGGGATTCTTCTAGGGATTCTTCTAGTGATAATAAAAGCGAATTTCCCTCACTATTTCTGCTCAATGCATTCGCGACAACATTAGCTTTGCCGGGGTGAATGTAAGATAGTACAATCAAAATCTTTGAGCAATTCAAACCACTTCCTTTGTCGCTTATGCAACTCCATATGCGTGAATAATCACTTGAAGCTCTTTTCGATTGGAGTACACCTCGCAAGAATTCACTATATATAATGATGTCAATACTTTAAAGTTCAAAATTATAAGCACAATGATTCTGTACATAATTTTTAAGATGTCAAGAAATGTACACAATTTCATTCCATTGTTGCGTCAAAATGCAATCCAACCCTTATCTGATGTGACGTAACGATGTAGATCGCAAATCTTCCCCTCTCAAAAGATAATGTCTGAATAGGTGCAGAAATTAATTGCTCTTTCAACCCTTAGAATCTGTTCACATTCAATTGACCATCCAAAACTCATATGTTTCTGAATCGATCAAGGCAACAAGCCGTCACATTTAGTTGACCCTTTAAAACTCATATTTTTCTAAATTGATCGAGAAAATGAGCCATCATTTCAAATCAATCCCTTCGTACCAATTATTAGGGAGAAATTACAGTTCTTCAAATTCGCAAATGATTTCTTGTCTCTTAGCACTTATAACACCATTCTCAAATGTAGTTCATGTTCATCCAGACCATCAAAATATATTAGAAGTTTATCTTGTTGAATTCTCGATAATCAAGTCAAAGTATTAAATATACATAAGTTTTCTTCACAAACAAAACTGAAGCACCCCAAAGTGACACACTCGGTTCAGTTAAACTTTTATTTAGAAGGTCCTATAGTTAATCGTTAAGTATCCTTCAATTCCATTGATGCCATTCTGTATAATCTTCTGTATAGGTTCTCTTTTCAAATACGCTCAATACAAAACTCGATTTCTTTACCTGGTGCGGCCCGGGAAAATCCTTTATAAAGATATAGGGATACTCTTAGATAATCGGTTTTCATTCAAATTAGGTTTATCCACTTGAGTACCAATGAAATGTGAGAGATAATCCTAGCAACCATTTCTCAGTAATCTTTACCTCTCAAGGGTGAAATTAAATTATCACCGTCCACTAATTTATCTCACATAAAAGAGAACCGAGACCAACTAGCCAAATCAAAAGTAACTTTATTCAAGTGACAAACAATTCAGCATGATGCACAATGAGCCAATGCATTTCAAATACCACATCGAAAATGCGCTTAATGCAAGGAAATCATGTTTTCAAGAAATTTCCTATCACATAGTTTTACCGAACAAAACTTATTGATCAAAAAGGCACGTAACAAAGTACCACTAGGGTAGCAAATGGAAATTCCGAATTCAAAGTTTGAGGCTTAACACTCAAATTATGAGCCATAACATGTGATGAATGAATGCATAGCACAAAAACCAAATCGTAATGAAATATCTCAAGAGAAAATATAGAGTGTACCTGAGAACAAAATGTTGGAGCCTCTAGCTTTACGAAAGTTATAGCCAAAATCTTCTCTCTAAATGAGTACCTTTAGTTCTAAATTATTCTTAACTTATCTTCTTCTTGTGTCATAAGTGAAAGTAATTCATTAATATTTCACTTGTCCTTTTGACATTGATAGGTCACTTCAAAGCAACCAAACCAAGGAAGAAAGATTAAAACTAAATGCATAAGAATATCATCTGATATCCTTAACTTAAGTGCCTTTTCGTTTCGTCAATAGATGAACTATTTCTAAAATGTACTCCCTTAAATTCCCGGTACCCTTTATACCTTATGGAAACAAGTTTCCTCAGGGGTATCAAGGAATGTTTGTAGCATCAATATCCTCGGAGACACCGTCCAAAAGGTCTCCGGGACAATATTCTTTATGATCATTAGGCTTACGCGGTTAGAGCGTGTCACTTCTCAGCACTCAAGCAATAAGAAGAGAAACGGATCCCTTAATGCGAGTTCTTTTGCAAGGACCTTACTAACATGAAGTTCGATTATCCTAAGTCTCACACTTGGCGTGAGAGGTATATCATTTGGTCTTGTTTGTATTGTATTAAGGCTAATTTGGTTTCAGTTCCTACATTTACATGGTGATTGGATTTTAGTGCAACCAATCACATAAGGATGTTCAAGTAGGATTGCCTAAATTACCGAAGACCTAGTAAAGATGAAGAAATTCATCTATATGGAAACTAGGAATCCGGTTAGAGTTATAGGCATAAGGATCATTTAAATTATTGTTAAGTACTAAGTATTATTTTCTATTAAATAATATATTTATTGTACCATCATTTAAATGGAATTATGATATTTATCACAATATTGGACAAGGAAGGTCACTCTTGTTCATTAATAATAAGTGTGATCTCTATTTTAATTCCAAAGGTTGTTGGCACTAGTACTTTGTCAAGTATTCTTTCTTCACTTGACATTATTCAAACAATAAATGTGTCCCTTAATAATGAAACCAAAACTAGAAGGCAAAAGTTATCAAGTAAATTTTATTTTATTTTTCATTAAGGCATAGGCATTTGGGTCATATTTCCAAAAGGAAAATTGATAAGCTTATGTTAAAGAAAATCTTAAACAAACTTGATATTTTGGAAAATACTTTTGCATTAAATGCCTTAAAGGAAATTTACAAACATTAAAAGAATAGTATTCTCGAGAGTATCAAGTGTCTTTAAAACTAATACATATGAACATTGTGGGCCATTCATTATTCCTTCGTGGAAAAGTCAACAATAGTTATTACGTTTATAAATGACTACTCTCAATATGGATACATTTATTACTTCATGCAAAGACTCAAGTTATGGACGTTTTCAAGTCTTATGAGGTCAAAGTTGGAAATCAACTTTGAAAGGCTATTAAGAACATTAGGTCCAATCATGATAGAGTATATCATGGTTGGAATGATTGTTAAAGGGAACAACGTCTAGGTCCTTTTTACTCGCTATTTTGAAGAGTGTAGGATTGTCTCCATCTACATTAAGCCGGGTACGCCTAGCATGAATGATGTACACAAGAGACATGATAAAATCCTTAAGGAAATGGTAATAAGCATGTTTTGTGCTTCTTTTACCTCACTCATTTTGGGCGATACATTAAAACCGCAGCCCTTATTCTCATTAAAGCTCCCTCTAAGCTACTAATAAAAACCCTTTATGATTTTGGGATGAATAAGGAACACGTCCTTAAATCATCTTCATTTATGGGGTTGTCTAACATAAGGGTAGACCTTATAAGTCTACTAAGGGCAAGTTAGACATAAGATTGTTAGTAGTTATTCATGAGGTTAGCCGAAAGATCTAGGGGATATATAAATTTTACAACCCGAAAATTTGAACATTTTGAAATGAGAAAAGATAGGTTCTTTGAGGATGTTGAATTTAGTGGGAGATTAGGTGTAATATTTTGAATTTGGAAAAGAAGAGGCATCCATTTCTTCACCTCTTCCATAAGTTCCAATTGGATTTTAAATTTTGTACTTGATATTCAAGAAGAACATACAATTCAAAATAAATATGGTTTCCCTATAAATATTGAACAACATGAAAATGTTGATCATAAGAAGGAAATTCAACAACCTCCGAATTAGTAAGAACCGGTGCCCTTAAAGAGATACAATAGAGTAAGAAGGATTGCAATACCGGATAATTATGAGATGTATCTTACCGAGAAATTAAGGACACATAGGTTTAGTGGGAGATGAGCCATTCATCTACCATAAAGCCATTAATAGTCCTAATTCTCATAATTAGATTAATACCATATATAAAGAGTTGAAATCTTTGAAAGATAACAACTTTTGGGATCTTTTTACATTACCTAAAGATGTGAAACCTATAAATGGGTCTCTAAGACCTAAAAGGATTCACAAAAGTAATGTTGAAATATATAAAGACCCATCTAGTTGCTAAAGAATTTTCAACTCATAAGAAAGGCATTAATTATCAAGAAAAAAACATTTCCCGGTATCTTCTAAAAACCCCTTTTAAAATCATTATGGCACTAGTAACAATTTGTGTCTTAAGCTCCATCAAATGGATATTAAGAGAACTTTTCTTAATGGAGACATTAAGCAAACTATCTATATGGAGAAATTCATTTATGACTTAAGCAAACTTCTCATTAATGGTATTTAGAATTTAATCAAGTTATTCTTTCATTTGGTTTGAAATGAATCTTGATAAATATTGTGTATACCATAAGTTCAGTGGGAGTAAAAATTATAATTTTGGTCTTATATGTGGGTAATATTTGCTTGCAAGTAATGTTTTAAACCTTAATAAGGAAACTAAGAAATTTCTTTGGAATGAAAATTCTTGGTGAGACATCCTTTTGTATTAGGAATCCAAGTTCACTGTGAGTATTCACGGAGTATTTTGGGATTATCACAAAAGGCCTATATAGAAAAGGTATTACAAAAGGTATAGCATGCAAAACTATAAACCACTTGACACCCCTAATTTTAAAGGAGACATGCTTAGTCTCAAACAGTGTCCTAAAGTTAATTATGAATCCAAGTATATAGAAAATATCCCTCTTTGCATCAGCAGTAAGAAAGCTTAATAAATGCATAAGTCTTGCATTCAATGTTGGGATGCTTGATCAATACAAAGCAATCCAGAAAGAACATTAAGTAGTAGCCAAAAGAATGATATAGTATTTACAAAACACAAAGATCTACATGCCTATTTTTAATCGGATAATCTTGAGATCATTTGGTATTCCGATATTTGTTTAAAATTACATGGCTACATATGTTTTAATGGACTGTGATTTGTCAAAACAAGTGTCGAAAGACCAATTAAGATATGACTATCAGGTAGCAGTTCCGTACTCTAACAAAAGGTTTATGGATTTAGACATTAAGTATCTTGTTATAAAGAAAATAGTACAAAATGAACAGAGAAATACAACTTATTAGAACAAACTCCATAATTTAACGGATCCATTTATGAAACGTTATCATCTCTAGTGTTTCACGAGCATGTTGCTCATATGGGTGTAACAATTAGATAACATTTAATTAATGGGAGTTTTGTGTTGTACTTCATTAATTGTTCTATTATTTTTTATCTCATTTGGTTAAGTTGGACTAGTTGGAAGAATATGTATATATTCATTATGATTCCATGCTACACATCTATACTTTTGATCTATGTCATTTAGTTGGATTTGTATACGTGATTATTGTGGGTTTAGTTGCGAATCAATTACAACGACCGCCCCTTTAGTCCTATATTTGTATGGCTAATGGACGAGATTGTTATAAATGACAATAAAGTGCGCACATTAGGGTTGTCATTTGTGTTACATTTATGATTTAAAGGAAGGACTTTGTTTTGCAACCCAAGTGGGAGATTGTTGGGACATGGCTTGCAACACAAGTCATTTAGTAATTCCATACATGAAATCATACCTATAATGTTAATATAAAGTGTAGTGAATTAAAATAATGTGTGGAATTCCTGGATGTAATATTACCTATTTTTGATGGGCAAAGTGGTAATTTAACATCACTAAAGGTTGAAAGGGTGTAGTCCCTAAATGAGGTGCCTTTTGGTTTCATATATAAAGGGTTCTCCATCAACCCTAGAAAACACTCCATTCATTTTATTTTCTCTCCTTAATAATCTTCATATTGCTAGAGACATTAGAGAGAAAAGGCACAATCATTTAGAAGAACTCCATCCCCTTAATTCTTCTTCTTCTTCTTATTCCCCCTACAACATCTGTAATGGATTCAACAGGTATTATTTCGCTTCCGCCTTCATCTTCTTCCTCATTCTTATTCTGAAAATGAGTGTGGCATTCAGGGATATAAAGAATTGTTCCAACATTTTTTTCCTATTAATAGCTAATGATTAGCTATATCAGTCAAAATATTTTCATATTATTTCCAGAAAAGTACTCATCTATCACCCATGGCGCTCACTTCAACCATAAGTATATCCAGTAGAAAAACATGGCATGAAAACAAATTTTCAATATAGTCAATTACAAAAAAATTATAAAAATAAATAAATAAATCAAATGATAAAGGACTTACCGTATTACAAAGTGCTTACATTCTCTTGCCTCTCTACTATGCATACGAATTCTCAGATCTATAGATAAGGAACTATTTTTAGGAGAAAGCATCAGTAGAATTGCTCCCTTGTCCATGGTGGGGTTGGTCCGTCGCGGGTACAATATTTCTCTCCATGTTATGTATGCACTAAAACAAAAGTGTAAAATGATTAATAATCACTCTTCCACAAATTGACAAGTATAGTTAAGAAAAAAACATATATTAATGAACATTTGAGTTATATAAAGAAATATAACATGAACCTCTATTATATACATAGATATATCATATAATTAAGTTCATGCAAAACTTACTTCACATCAGAGTCCAGGTGCAACAATGATATTAGTTGAACTAAACTCATGGTGGGCCGTTGGGATGGTTGTGTGGGTGGTTCACATATGGGTCGGCTAATGACATGGTTCGAGCCGAGCCGATTCAAGTGTGCGGGTCGGATCCGGTATGGAGAGAAAAATTAAGAAACTTCCAAATCTGCGTAACCACTTTGGCTAAATAACATACATTTACACATAAGCAAGAAACTCCAACAAAATATACCAAGTGTACAATGGTTGAGTCATGAAAATGTCGAAACCTTAATCAGCACAAGTACAAAAAACAAAGTTGTAAGCTCCGAAGATTTCCATGATCAATCGCCGTTTAGATTATATGAAAATCTTTCAGCCAAAACACCAATGAAAAAGAGTAATTTATAGAATAATTAGTCGACAATTCAAAAATACAATTAGGGTTCTTCGCTACCCCCACCACCACGCTTCTCCGCATGAGCCCCCAAATGAAATAAATCCACCCCTCCCTTTTAAAACGATTGAAACAAAATCCAAATGGAAAATCTCATTATTAATATCCCAAATAGAAACAGAACACACAAAAATCACTTATCTGGTATCCGATCACAAAATAAATCAATAAACTCCACCATAAATGATCGATTAGGGGTTTCTTCGCTAAACACCACCGCCGCCCCATTCCACATGCAACCTCAATTGAAATAAATCCACCCCCTCCATTTCAAAACGAACGAAACAAAATCCAAATCAAAATAGCCCAAAAACAAAATCAACCAACCCAACCCAACAAAACACACAAAAATTACTTATTAGGTATCTGATCAAGAAATAAATCGATAAAATCCACAATAAACAATTAGGGTTTCTTCACTAAACCCCACCACGTGCGCTCGCATTGCGCCTAGGCTCCGGGAACACCTTTTATGCCTTGGTGCACCTTGGGCTTTAAACAACTATGCTCCACCCCAAAATTATGTTCTCACTTTTGTTTTATCACTACTCCAAATGAACTTGAATAATAATTTTACATAATTTAATTATCTTGAGAAAAATCTAAAATCTATTATTGGCAGTATTGTTGATTGTATTTTAATATAAAAAATAGACTTTCATAAGTATAATTAAAATAGCAAAATTGCATTCGTTCTACTAACCAAAAAAATATATGTGAAAACATCATTTGGAAAAAGATGTAGTGTAATCAGATAAATAGGGCTGATCTCGTTTCTTTTTGCTCCGTCTTCTCCGACGACGGCGAACAATTTTTGAGTCGCAGCACACTTTATTTTTATCAGCAATCTAAACAAAAATTGTCTTCTTTTTCCGTATTGCTCAGCTACTTACTCCACGAACACATCAGACGAGTTCCAAAATCGAATTTCTGGATTACCTAAGAATTGCCTTTATCATGTCTACAATTTTGCATCTTTTCTTATTTGTTGGTATCAATGTTTCCTTCCTAGCCTTTGCAGTTGTTGTAGTAGCATGTCGTCTGTTATTTTGAGGGCTTCAAATCGGGTTTTTAAGGTGGTTCATCTTGATGCTTATTTCCTGTTTGATGATATGCCTAAAAGAAAACCCAAGTAACCTTCATTTGATTCGTACAAGTCCATAACATCCTCATCATTCAGTAAGTTTACATCAGTTTGTTCCAAGCATTCTTCCTTATCATTCAGGTCTTCACGATCAGTTAGAGATGTCGTTGACATATTTCTTGCTTATTTCATGTTACATGAAAAAAACAATTGCAGGCAAAGAAAGCCCATGTAACCTTGACTACTAAACACAAGAAATTAAAAAAAAAAAAAAGATGTGAAATTGATAATAACAGTACGTAGTTATTTTTTAAGACTGTTAAGACTACAAAATTACTCCCTCCGTCCCAAAATGATTTTCTCATTTGACTATTCAAACTTTTTAAGGATATGAACACTTGCTTCACTATCCATGTTTTGTTTATGCACTTTTAAGGCCAAAATGTAGAAACAGAGAGTATATCTGATGAGGGCAATTTTTGTTCAGATTACTGATAAAAATAAAAGAATCCTGCGACTCTAAATTTTTTCTCCCACGACGACGAAGCAAAAAAAAAAACGATCATCTCTATTTTTCCTCTCTCTCTCTGCATGAAAACAATGAAGGTAAAGATATATTGACTTAATTAGAATTAATCAGGGTTAAGAGTCCTAATCCTCCTAATATTCTAACTTTCCTTTTTTTCCTTTATTTTGATGACGTGGCACACTACTATTGGTTGCTGTAAATCACTACTTTTATAGTGACACCGAACCGAATTTTTTCTCATTGGTTTTAATGGTTAGTCTAATCTATAGTCTTTTGCCACAAACAAAGCGTCACAACCTCCGATCCAATTAGGAAAAAAACCTAACAGAAGTAAGATTGACCATGCTATCTCACAGCTCAATTAATGCCATAATAGGGAACATATCACTCAAGATCAATAACCCTGATTTAAATAAACATTTTTCTATAATTTGGTTAACAGATACTCATTTAGGTTATCACCCAAACAAATTGAAAAATCAGATGCCATTTACAGAAATAAATAAATGAATAAATCAGATTCCAATCAATTTATCATCCAAAGATACAATAAAACAGAACTCTGTGCTGCACAACAAAAATTAAATAAATAAAGTGCCCATACATTTATCACCAAAAATAAAATGTAATCAGTTTGAATCATGATGGCAAGATGTCAAATGAAACTACGGAGATCGTAATAGCATAATGAATGATCCTAGAAAGAAGATTTTATATAGGCAGAGTAAATGTTTCTAGCGTTACATAAATGCATCGAGGGTTCGGTAACCAAACTATATATTAAAAGCAAATTGGTAGCAACTACACTAGTGTGTGGCCAGAGTTGTTTAAGCTCTCAATCCAACGCAACTCAACTTATGTCGCAATCGCAATGGGGTAGGCTAGAATGGAGTTTTCTTCATAAAAACAAATCTGCCACAGAGATCCTAGTTTAGCGCAATTATATTATGCTTATTGAAAAGTCAGAACTTTAATTAGAAGACGAAACAAGTGACATACAAAAATTACTAACCTACCTAAGACGAAAAGCACAAAAAAAATAAAGCCCATGCAAAAATCAGTAAAATAAAGACATACTTAATTGAATTCCGCAGTAAATCAAATTAAAATTTTAAAATCAATGAATCCCAATATATGATTTGAAGAGACTAATATCGTAGGAAAGTAAGAACTAGGAAATGCTCGAGTTAAGAGGCCAGCAGGTCGAGAAGGCAACTCTGGCTAGATGAAAATGCATCATATCACAATGAAACATGAACCAAATGGTAAGACCAAAAGTGATAAAAATTTAATGTCTTAAGTAGCCAAGATTATGGTACCGTATAATTGAGCACATCGCAAGGGGTAGGTGGAATCCCTCTAGATTATGTCCCATACGGTCGTGGATCAGAATCACAGTAGGAAGTTCCTGCTTGAATCAAACAAATGTGTTGTAGCAACATAAATAAAAATAATATTCAGCTTAGAAATAGTCAACATAATAACATGTCTTAGGTTTAACCAAAGGACAACGTAAGTATAGAGATCTCATGGCAGAATAAGTGGTAGAATCTACCAATATGGCATACACCCTAAGAAAGTTACTAGTCAGATAGCAAATAATTGATCAACTCATTTGAGCATAAAGAAACTCATGAGCATACCATAGATGAAAATGTGATGGTGAGCTCGATTAAAGAACACTTGAAATGTGTCAAATTACTATCAACTAGCCTGAATAACACATAAAGGGCAAGATCGAAAATACAGTTGTGTCTCAAGATAGAAATGTGTCAAATTACATATCAATTTGCCTGAATAAAAAAGAAATCAGAGATACAGATCTCAACTGCAGTTTTAATAATAAATGGCCGCAAACCAGAAACGCAAGCAATTTTCAAGAATTATAGACTCATATTCAGATTTCAACATCAACTAATGATGTTTAAAATCAGAACTCTTATAATTACTGCACCCATTGTAGATCACAGGATTCTGATCTATCCACAACTGAATCTTAAACACTACAATAGCTTAAAATATCAGCATTTAATCAGCAAAAAATACCACGGACTGCTGCTAGTCAATCAATTATATCTACTAATTAATAAAGTTTATAATCCATTTCAGGTTAGCATGCATGGATTTTAAGCAGATCAAGAAAGAGTACCAACTTAATTTAAATCCAATCCAAAACCTGAAACATGGGTATCTGTAAAATCACAATAAATTTCAAGAATATAAAATTCAATGAACCCTAATACAAGATCAGAATCAATGTTGGATCAAGATCCGGGAATCTTACATGAAATCTTTTGATTTCCGTAGCTGGATGGCCAGGAGAGTGCTCGTCCATCAGCAAACCTTCAACATATAAAACAACCTAATTGAAAACACAAATTTGAATCAATAAATAGAAAAATAACAGAGTAAAGAGAAATGCATACCTTAAGGCGAGAGAACAGGAAGGCCAATTGCGAAATGATGGAAAATGGGAATCTCGACAGATGGAGAGAGAGGAAGGAAGGAAGGAAGGAAAGAAGTAGGGAGGGAGGGAGGGAACGATATACTCCTAGAGAAAGCGGCTTAAGCCCTAGCCAATAACCTTTTCGGGCTACTCAATCCATTGAAGAAGATTTCAAAGAGGCCCAATAAATTGGTGAGACTAGTTTTTTATTTTATCTCAATAACAACATTATGAATTTATTTATGTTATCCTCTTGATATCACTCTTTGATGTCAATTAAATTTTCTCTAAGAAAAGGAAAAAGCTACATTCACAAATTTGTGATCATTTCTATCATGCATCCACTATCATTTTTTTTTTTTTTAAAAAAAAAAACCTCTATAATATTTTATTGTCTAGTATAAACAAAATCATTATTGATCGAGTTCCATATATGTACGAGTCATACTTTGATATTAGTTATTCAACCGGTGTTTTGCATGAAATTATTATATAATTTTTACCATAATTTATTTAGGGCAAATCTGGTCAAAAAATATGCTTTTGTTAAAAGTTATAGGTGATATAAATAAATAATTGAATCATATAAGAAACAAAGTAAAACTCAAAGTAATATTGAAAATGAAAAAAATGCAAGGATCAACGCGACAAATTGGTTTCTTCGATCAAGTGAAGTGTCAAAAATTTCATGATGGTGCCGAGTTAATCCCAATTTTTTGCAATCATATCGCATAAGTAATTATAGAAAGGAAATGATAACCAAGTATAACGATTGGCCAGTATAGGTATTTTATTAAATATTAATAAAATAACAATATAATAAATATATTTGACCCAATCAAATATCCGTCTTACATCAGTTGACGTAGCGGAATACAACATTTCACGAAAACCACAATAGAAATCCTTGTAAGAGTTGGCAATAATATACCGAAGAGATTATTGAACTAAACCAATCCAAAAGTTAGTGTTTCAACCAGCCAAACGGCTAAAGGGTTAAACCCTAAATATGTACTAACGACAAATATAATTTTATTAATCAAAAGTCTAAGTAATACAAAATCCCTAATAAGACTGACACTGGAAAACGCAGGGGAAAATAAAATAATGAAAATGGATAAAAGCGGATAGGTATGCTCACCACTCCAAAGAATACACTTTGGAGATACAGGGTATAAATACTTAGCGCTTAACGGAATCTACCGAAAAATTTCATGATGGTGCTGAGTTAATCCCATTTTTTTGCAATCATATCGCATAAGTAGTTATAGAAAAGGAGTGAAAACCAAGTATATATAAAGATTGGCCAGTATAGGCATTTTATTAAATATTAATAAAATACCGATATAATTAATATATTTGACCCAATCAAATATCCGTCTTACATTATGAACTAAACCAAGCCAAACATTATGGTTTCAATAAGGCAAACGGCAACAGGGAAAAACCCTAAATATATACTAACGTCAAATATAATTTTATTAATCAAAAGTCTAAGTAGTACAAAATCCCTAATAGGACAATTTATAATGCTAACTAAAACCTAGATTCATAGAGCTTTCCAATTATGTAGAGCTTGTAGTTTTTGAATGAACGAATTTGTGGGGACATTCCGTTGAAGATGTCTTACTTTATTAAGGTTGTCAATGTTAGGATTAGAGTCCTAAAACAATAAAGGAGACAAAAGGAGAAGAAAAATTGCACAGGGAGCAGGCGGGTGCCTGGTCCACAGCAGGTGGACGCCTGGTTTTTGACAGAAGAATCAAACCTGGTGAAGGAGGTAAGCTGGCGCCTGGTCGCCGCGACCCGAATTTGGATAAGTGCAGGATTTTGAGATTCCTCACATGTATTTGGTTTAGGAATCTCTTTTAGTCCTATATAAGCATGGTTCTGAGTTTGAACACATTATAGAACTATATTAAAGAATATTTAATAAGATATTGGCTTGGCGATTGCCCCCGGACGTAGTTCATGTGTTAAACGAACCAGACAAACAATTCTTGTGTTCTTTGTGTGTGATGCTCTGATACCAGTTGTTGGGAATTTAGTGGTACCATATTGGAATTGAGATCAAGAAGGGTTAAATATTACCTTTATTGTAAGGATCTTCATAAACCCTTACGTGAGAAACCTACAGACATGTCACAAGGGGATTGGGAGATGTTGGATCGTAAGGCGTTGGGAGCAGTGATGAGTGCTCTAACCGAAGATGTTGCACGGAATGCGATGGAGGCCAAGATAACGGTGGGGTTGCTACAGATGCTGTTAGAAATGTATGAGAAGCCATCTAATATCAATAAGGTGTACTTGATAAAGAGGTTTGCGAATGCGAAGATGTCAGAGGGGCGGACAGCAGCGAGTCATATCGACAATTTCAAATGTATGGTGGAGCAATTGAAAAGTGTTGATATTACTTTCTCAGATGAAGTGCTAGCATGTTTTCTACTAAAACGCTACCTGATAGTTGGGAGATAACTATCACGATGATTAGTACATCAAAGGGATCATTAGTATATGTGGAGGTTAGAGATCTCATCCTTCAAAAGGAGTTGAGAAGGAAAGAGAAAAGGGAGAAAATTCCGCAGATGGGGCTGCACTTAAGGTGGAGAAAGCTAGGGGAAGGGGAGGAGCGAAAAAGGGGAAAATATATTGGTCAAGTGCTACAAATGTGGTGCGAAGGGTCATATCAGTTATGATTGTCCGGATAAGGAAGGAGATGGTGATGCATACATGGTGGATGATGAGGATGTATTAGTCCTAGGCGAGGAGCAGTCGGGCGAAGATTGGGTGTTGGATTTTGGAGCTTCTTGTCATGCTAGTGGGGATGCAGAGTCAATGGAGCGATATACACCAGGTGATTTTGGGATTGTTTATCTTGGTGATGATCAACCGTTAAAGATTGAAGGTAAGGGGGGCATGATGATGAAGACACCGATATTTTTCATTTACATGATGCCATGCATGTTTCGAAATTGAGGAGGAGGGTGATTTCTGTTGGACAACTTGATGATGCAGGGTATGGGGTAACCTTCATTGGTGGGTCTTGGAAGTCACAAAAGGATCTAAGGTGATCACTTATGGAGTTAAGAAGAAAATGTTTTACTCTACCTACAATATCGATGTTCACTCGGGTGGGAGCAAGAGGCTAAAGGACCGGCCTATTGGTGTAAAAAGGAGAGACATCAAGAAACGGTGTGTTAGGGGGGAGAGTGACAAAAAGTTGATCAACGCGGTGTGGAAGTCAAAGTGCCCTAACAGAGACCGTGTTCAGACCAAAAGAAGACAATGGAATAAATAAGGTGTGTCCAAGTTTCAAGGGGGAGCATTGCGAGGAAGGTGGGTCTGGAGGGAGAAGGCGAAGTTAGACTTGCGGGGAGAAATCAAGGTAGAAGATGATTTAGAGAAACAAGAGGAATATATAACACAGAGACGTCGTTTAGTTTCAATTCGCCTTAGCACTTAAGCGGGGAGGCACGGCAAAGCCAAGTCAATATGGGAGTAAAAACGTGTTCGAAGGAGGTTCATTTCGTGATGGGAGTGATGATCGGTCTTTGCTTATGGTTTTAGTCTCTAGGTGGGAGATTGTTAGGATTAGAGTCCTAAAACAATAAAGGAGACAAAAGGAGAAGAAAAAATGCAAAGGGACCAGGCGGGCGCCTGGTCCACAGCAGGTGGGCACCTAGTTTTTGACAGAAGATGGCGAAGGAGGTAAGCTGGCACCTGGTCTATACGAGGAGGGCGCTTGGTCACCGCGACCCGAATTCGAATAAGTGCAGATTTCTAGATTTCTCACATGTGTTTGGTTTAGGACTCTCTTGAAGGCCTATGTAAGCATAGTTCCGAGTTTGAACACATTGTAGCACCCTATTAAAGAATATTTAATAAAATATTGGCTTGATGATTGCCCCCGGACGTAGTTCATTTGTTGAACGAACCGGACAAACAATTCTTGTGTTCTTTGTGTGTGATTCTCTCTTATTTGTTGTTTGTGGGTATTGTGTTCTTGGTCTCAATTGCAACGGGGTACCACTAAATTCCAATAGTCAAGAGGCAATGATTTAGCTCACATGTCATATATATCCCATCAACCATCAACCCTTAAAGGTTTTCAAAATAAATACTCAAAGAGAATTCTACCCTAACCTAGAACCCATCACCTTGATCGTATAACGTCTCATTCAGGGAAGAGCCAGTTGATGCCTCCTTAAGAGGGCTCATTTCCTTGGACTTGATCCAGGTGTTCAGAATAGAAGCATCTCAGCTAGACATATTCTTACTTAGCATTATTGTGTTACTAACAAGTATCTTTAGAAGATCAAATCAAGAATAGAAAATTTGGGGATATTTTTATATGCGCTTCATGTATTACTAAGAAAAGTATTATAGTAAATTATTTCTTTAGTTTGATTAAGGACAGTCGCGTGTAAACGTAAAAGAAGTTGTTGTACTCCAAATCACTTAAAATCTCTTGTTGATGTCGAATCATAAGTGAAAAAAGAGTTTCTGATATAGAAATCACTTTCATTCATTCATAAAATCTGAAAACTGCTTATCCATGAGTCCACAACTTGCATATGTACAACCTAGAAATTTGCCAACTAAAATAGGAAACAATCTATTATAAACAATCTGAACTCATTGTTCTCCCCTTTCTTCCTGTCTAACACAAAAATACTAAATGACCTAATAAACTTTGATCTATTATTTCATATTGAAAGGTCCCCATTGACAATAGCATGAAAATGAATCTGAAGGTTGAGCGATGAAAGGTCTACTGTGAAGCAAAAAGTTAAGAAAGATATCAGCGGAAGCATTGGCGGAGCCAGATGGGGGTAAGAGGGGGCGTTTGCCCCCCCCCCCTGAGTTTTTTTTTTCAATTATCATAATAATATTGTATCAATAACAAATTATGAGGTAATATCAGAATTTTGTTGGGGGTCAAAAAATTATATTCGACTGGAATTTTTTTCATGATTGAAAAGGGGGCCTAAATTAAGATTTTTAATAGTAACAATCATCAATTAATAACTAAAACTATTACCAAAACTGAACCGAAAGATTGGAAACTAAAAGAATCACTTAACTCTTTATGAGTTCTATTCTACTGCATCATCAATAACCAGAATACTTCACATGTTTTATTACATTACCCAACAAGAAATTAAATACAGATGAACCGTTTAACTTACAGATCAGCATTTGCTTGAAACCAATGAGAGAACGAATAAGAAGAAGAAAATTAAATGTCAATAAAAAATGGTAACAAAATAACTAGAGAAAGCAAGATAAATGTGATTAGTGCTAATACAGCCCAAGAACACGTTTTAAGCAAGTTTTAGTTAGTTTCAAATCATTATGAGGTCTTATGTTTGTTACACAAACTGTAATCTTATTGGCCAATTCAAAAACTCGATGCCTTTCTATGCTTCTTTCTGGTTAACAGTATTTAATACTAATTTCACTTACAAAAACTCACACATAACACGCACACAGTTCAGTCCTTAAATACCCTATTACAGTAATAGTCTAATTTCATTCATCAGTTGTTTTTTTCCTTTTGTGGGTTTTGGGTATTCAAAATTATAGGTTTAGCCGCCATGGGCACACCAACACACACTTATTGTAGCCTTAGAGACCTCTTGAAGAACCAACCCTCTCCAAAACAGAAATTCAAGAATCATTCGTGCTTGAGAACTAAGCCGGAGTTGGAAGATGTTTACACAAACTTGTCTCTGGATGTTTCTATCCTAGAGAGTCTTTCGCCTTCAAATAAACCCTCTTTTCAGATTGCCAATGAGGGTCATAAGAATGGAAAGATGTGTGCTATTGAGAAACCTCAAATGGTGGAATCTCCCACCATTGGCTGTAATTTCAAGGGCAAGAAAAGCAAAGAAAGGTTGTTTCCACCACCTTGTATTTATTCATCTACTTCAAAAGCTTAATAAATTGAGGGATTTTATGTTTGATTTTTTTAACTTGAAGTTTACAAGTTTTTGGCAGGTGTGTTGAGGAGAAGATAAGCATTGATCCTCAAGTTGATATGTTTGCTTCTGATGATGAAGATGAGAAATTGAAGGCGGACTTTTCTAATGGAGCAAAAGAAGATGCAGAAGAGACGGAAGTGGAGAAGAAGGAAGTGGTGGAATCAAATGAAGAAATGGAGGAGAAGGAAGTGGTTAAACTGGAAGAAGAAATTGAGGAGAACGGAGAGGTGGAATCAGAAAACCAGACTGGGGAGGAGAAGGAAGTGATTAAAGCCGTGGAATAGTAAGCTTCTAGTAATGATTAGGAAAGCATGAATTGGAGAGAGGGAAGTGCAAGTTTCTCTTAGAATCTACTTAGTAGGATTGTTGCATTAGTTTTCTAGTTATGTTTGGATTAATTAGTCTGCAAAAAAAAATCAAATTGATTTTATGTCAACTAAAATTGCACTGAATGATCTTCTTGAACTTGGACTGAACTTGTAAACTTATATTCCTTCAAAATTTGTGTTGTTGATGTGTTTGAGTTGTTTTTCGTTACTATCTAGATGAACAATTTAGGCTGCCTTATTTGACAGCTTCAAGCTAACATTGATACATTTAGCATTTCTGAAAACTTATAAATGGCTTAAAATGACTCCTAATCTGAGAAATTAGAGGGAGAGAAACAACATTCAGACCTCTATGAAGGGATTTCTAAATGAAAATAAACAAAGCGACCCTGCATAGAAAAAAAATTTGTTCAGCTTTCACATGATCCAAACCTTACAAACATAAAGGAGGACCATAAGAAAATCCTAGAAGTGTAAATCCAACTTAAGATTAATGGTTTCTTGTGCTAAAATTTCCTAAAGAAGCTTATACAAGCAAAGTTTAAATTCTTAGCTGGAGAACTCTTCAAATAATCGATGTGGTTTCAATCAACATCCATCATTCAACCTCTACTTTCTTCCGTACTCTTTGCATACAACAACAACAACAACAAAGCCTTAGTCCCAAAATAATTTGGGGTCGGCTAACATGAATCCTCATATGTCATCGTGATAAAACGAAGAGAGAGAGAGAGAGAGAGAGAAAGAGAAAGAGAAAGAGAGAGAGAGAGAGAGAGAGAGAGAGAGAGAGCGAGCGAGAGAGAGAGAGAGAAAGAGAGGAAAAAGATGGAGAAAATAAAATAAAATAAAATAAATAAATAAATAAATAATAATAATAAAAACTAAGATCAACCCCATCATTCACATGAATTTTCGCCCTCCACTCCGGCCTCTTCAACGCCACATCTTCATCCACTCCGAGTAAACTCATATCATTTTCAATCACCTTAATCCAAGTTTGCTTGGGTCTTCCCCTACCCCTCGCCATTTTATCACTTCTCCACTCTTCAGGCCTCCTAACCGGTGCATGACTCGGTCTCCGTCTCACATGACCAAACCACCTTAGACGATGCTCCCTCATTTTATCCTCAATGGGCGCAACTCCTACTTTACCCCTGATCACCTCATTTCCCAATCGATCTTTTCTTGCATGCCCACACATCCATCGTAGCATACGCATCTCCGCTACATTCATCTTATGAATATGACACTGTTTCACGGCCCAACATTCAGTGCCATAAAGCAGTGCAAGCCTAATTGCCGTACGATAGAATTTTCCCTTTAATCTATTTGGCATGCCACGATCACAAAGAAACCCTGTGGCACTCTTCCACTTCAACCAACCTGCTTTAATCGTATGAGCCACATCTCCATCCAATTCTCCATCTTTTTGGATAATAGATCCAAGATAGCGAAAGAACTCGGAAGCTTGGACAATCTTTCCATCGAATGTGATCACTCCTGCCTCTCTGCTTCCAACTTTGCTAAATTTACACTCCATATATTCAGTTTTGCGTTTGCTTAACCTAAAACCTCGAGATTATAAAGTGCGTCTCCACAACTCCAATTTACTTTCAACACCTTCTTTTGTCTCATAAATCAGCACAATATCATCTGCGAACAACATACACCATGGAATATCATCTTGGATTGACCTCGTCACTTCGTCCATTATCAGGGAACTCTTCTGTCTTCCCAACGCTTGTCCGTACACTAGTACTAACTCCATTATACATGTCCTTGATAATATCAAGGACATTGTGTTACTTTTTCTCCACTCCAATGGCATTGTGTTACTTCTCCATATCTTGTTGAATAGTGTTGTTAACCAATCTATTCCCCTCTCCCCAAAACATCTCCACACCTCAATTGGTATTCCATCCGGCCCTATGGCTTTCTTTAATCCCATCTTTTTCATCACCATTTCCACTTCACCCTTTTGAATTCGCCTCATAAAATTTCGATTAATCATACTCGAAGGGATAGTTATATTTTCAATATCCTGCTCTTGATTGCCATTAAACAAGGTATTGAAGTACGAACTCCACCTATCTTTTATCTCTTTATCCCCGACCAACACTCTTTGGCCTACATCCTTAACACATTTAACCCTCCCAATGTCTCGTGTCCTCTTATCCCTCATACGAGCAAGTCTATAGATGTCTTTTTCCCCTTCTTTTGTATCCAATCTATCATAAAGTTTCTGATTCACCTTTGCTCTTGCATCTTTTACTGCTTTCTTTGCTTCTCTTCTAGCCTCCTTATACCTCTCATAGTTCTCCTCACTCCTGCATTTTCCCAATAATTTATAGCATTCTCGCTTGTTCTTTATCGCTGCTTTACTTCCTCGTTCCACCATGATGTGTCCTTACTTTGTGGCACACTTCCTTTAGATTCTCCAAGGACTTATCTTGCCACCTCCTTTATGGTATGCTCTATCTTAGTCCAGGTCGAATCTATATCTCTATCCTCCATATTACCCGACCAAATACCAGTAGTGGCCATCTTAGCTAGAAATCTCTGTTGATTCTCCCCTTGAAGCCTCCACCACTTGATTCTAGGTTCTACTAGTGGTTTTCTCTTCCTTGAAATTCTCCTACTTCGAAAATCAAGTACCACAAGTCTATGTTGAGTTGCAGTACTTTCACCTGGAATAACCTTGCAGTCAGTGTAACTCTTTATACAAGCATTTCTTACTAAGAAGAAGTCAATCTGACTTGCATGCATTACCTCCACTTCTATAGGCCACCAAGTGTGATTCTCTCTTCTTGAACCAAGTGTTCATTATACTCAAGTCATATGCCATCGCAAACTCCAGGATCCCGTTCCCTGCTTCATTCCTCTCCCAAAACCAAAACCTCCATGAATGCTCTCAAAGTCGTGTCGACTAGACCCCACATGTCCATTAAGATCGCCACCAACGACTAACTTCTCACCACTAGGTACGCGTTGCACAACCTCTTCTAAATCTTCCCAGAACTCTTGTTTAATAGATGCGTCCAACCCTACTTGTGGTGCATAGGCACTAATAATAGTCATAATCTCATCACTAACCACAAGTTTAATACCAATAATCCGGTCACTCTTCCTGTACACCTCCACAACATCATCGATATACTCCTTGTCAATAATGATACCTACTCCATTCCTACCCTTCTCCTTTCCTGAATACCAAAGCTTAAAACCCCAAGGTGCTATTTCTTTAGCTTTCTCTCCAACCCACTTAGTTTCTTGTAGACACATTATGTGAATCTTCCTCCTCCTCATAACCTCCACCACTTCTGCTGATCTCCTTGTCAAAGAGCCTATGTTCCAAGTTCCAAAACGCATCCCACTAATCTTACCCCCACCATGGACTAGCTTCTTTACCCGCACTCGTCCGCAATGCAGGAACCCTTGCATATTTGACACCACCCCCGGGCGCCGAGGTGGCGTGTCGCTTCCTGGCGACGACCTAGCAAGCTTTTCATACTTATCACTACACCCAGGCCTAGGAATTGTAGCGCGTCGCTGTGAAGGGAACGCCCCAACAATATTCATATTCGGATTCATGTCATAAGAAATGTGACTTCCACAAAGTTTTTACGCTGGCTGTCACATGCCTACCGCAACCCTCATCCTTTATCCTGGCTTGGGACAGGCAAGGGTAAATCCTTAGCGGATTTAATCCTTGGCGGATTTTTCCGTACTCTTTGCATATTCCTATTTAATTATAAAAATCTGCAATTTCACGCTTACCCTGGTGCATACAGAATCACTGATATAGTTTGTATCATGCATTTTAGTTGCTATTTTTCAGCGATAGAAGATGATTTTATTACTATTCATATCCACAATTCAACAAAGGGAAAACACTTATTTAGCTTTGCAACACATTTGTCATTTTGATAATATTAGTTATTTTTGTTCGGCAAGTACATGAGGACATCTTCCTTTCCAGATTTGTTAGTTTCACTACTCTATATATCCAAGAATCATCATAATAAGAGTTCCGTGCTAAGAAACCTATATAATTAAGGTGCTATCTCAATCTCTATATATACTTTCCGCTTTTTAACATTAATCAAAACAAATGAAAGCGTACATGAGAGCTATGCTATATTTTACTAGACTCGTCCAAGAGGAGGATATAACATGTTTCTTGTCTTAGAGACTTTTATTTTGCCATTGCTTCTTTATATATAACAAATCAGAATATTATGAGAAAATTCTGATTCGCTCCTAGCCCATCTGATATTGATGCTTCGATTGTAAAAGTAATTGTTGAAATTTCGCATTTCACCATTGCTAGCTGGTAGGTATATTTTCTCAGGTATTGCTTTCCCACCACTCTTCCAGTTCACTGAAGATAATATTTCATGCATTTTTAGTTTTAGTATCCTATATATTATTTATATGTTTTTTTAAAAAAAAATCTGCCATGTTATTTTGTTTTCCCATGGGTCTTCTATTTGAGATGTTTATCGTCAGGCTTGTCGTCACTTCACATTGTCTTCTATTTTCCTATCTGTCTTGTACATTTTCTTACTTCCCTTTGACATTCGTGTTTTCTCCCCATTTCTCTCTAGCTCCCCACTGTTGTAATTCTTCGTTTTAACTAAGTTAGCTACTAAATATTGTTGATGTTTAATTTAGCGGCAAATCTGCAACTAATCTTATTCTATGGTTAGTTTTGGAAGCTGATTGGCGTCTAGATTTTATTTTGTCAAATCAGTTGCTATATATCATTTAAAATATGTAGGATTGTGCACAAATTAAAAACGAAAGCATTAGTAGCAAATGTAGCTAAGTATAAAGCTGATGGCTAAATAGTTGCTAACCTACATTAGAATGTATATTTGATTAAAATATAACACAACATGCTAATAAATGACATGTAAATCTTCTCTATATATATTTACAATGAGTAGATAATAGGATTACTCATTATAACCAAACATTTTAAGTGGCGTAAAAATGAGAGCCAACCAAAAACCAGAGATGTCTCCTACGTTACCCGTTGTATTGGGCTCTCCAAAAGTGCATTTTCTTAAATCCTTGTTCACCACACAAACCCCCACTATTATAAAAATATTATTAGAATATCAGTTAAAGTACATTTCTTATCTCGCGTAGTTTTGATTTGCGATAAAACCTAAACAGAATGGTAATAAATATTCTATCTACTTCAAAATGATTCTTGTTTTTTAATAATTTTTCCTAACAATAAAATGACTTTATTGTGTTAAAAAACACTTGCATTTGATAGAGGCCTAATCAGGGCCTGTTTGGTAATCCAATTAAGCTCTTAATTTGGAATATTTTAGGAGATTAAAAAATTAAGCTTGTTTGATTAGGGAAATTTCAATCACTTAAATTGTTAAGATTATCTTAAAATAAGCTATTAATTTTAAGTTAGTATGGCAAGTCTTAACAAGGTAAGAGGAGGTAAGATAAAGAAAGAGAATGGGTTCAAACCCACTCACCAATATTTTTATTGTTTATTTAATGTTACTTTTTTGAGTTGAAATATTTTTATTTTTTAATAGAAATTAAATATGATAAAATTAAAATGAAATTATTTTTATATTATAAATTTTGATAATATTTTAATTGAGTATCATAATTAAATTTCTAATTTTTTTTTGTCAATGTTTAGTAAAATTGATCAAAATAGTGAATATGAACTTTATTAATATGGGATAAATGAAAGTACCAATAAAAAATGTTCAAATATTATTATTATTGGTCTAAATAAAATATAATTTGACAAATAATATTTTTGAATTATAATTATTTATTTTAAGAAATATGACTATTTTTGTTAAAGGATAAACAAAAAAAAAAAAAAAATCAAGTGAAAGAGATGAGACTAATTTTTCAGATGTATGTAGTTGGTCAGTACCAAACAAATTGAAGTCTTACAAAATTCAGCAACCTAATGATTTCAGCTCTACATTTTCAGCTCTATATTTTCAGAGCTTAATTTTCAGCTTTACCAAACAGACCCTCAGTCTTTGATAAATATTTACCATATATTTTGTTTCCTTACTTATATGATTGTAAATCTTCTCTGATTGTAAATCCTTTCAATGTTTGTAATTCTTCTCTATATTTGCAATTATCTTATTCCTTAGGTTCTATATATAGTGATACAATGTCAATAATAGAATAAGTCTTCCACAATTGTTTTCTTGTTTTAATATGGAAGTCTTCCTCAATTCTACTTCTTATTCTAATATGGCTTCCGAGTCATCTAGCTCTAGTGGTCTCTGATTGTATCCGCTATTCTTTTATTTATCTCTCTCTCTCTCTCTCTCTCTCTATTTTAATCATTTTTCTTCTTTTACTCTTCTTATTCTTTAATCTCTTGTCTTTCTTCTTAAAATCAATGGATGATTTTATTTTATTTTTGTATGATCCTCTTTCAAGAGCATAGAAAAAATCTCTATCAAGTCTCTTAGCTCCTCTCTTCATGGCCACAACCCATCTCTCTCTATTTTGAAAGTGGAAAGTCATTTTGAAGAACAAATGTAATTACAATTCTTCCCCTTTTCTTGTTAGACAAAATTTAAGAAATAACAGGTAATATACGAAAGAAAACAGATGCAGAATTTAAATAAGCTAAAACAGCAAGCAGAAAATTAAAACCCAATACTGAAATTTGCCCGAGTCGTGTGAAGCACACTCTCCTTAAAGCAATTTCGTCCCCTCACCGAATTGTGCTTGAGGATCAGTCGGACGGTTGGCTTCCCAGGATAAAACGGCGTGGACCGGAACCTAAGTGCACAAGGGAACTTCCGGCGAATTGATACTGAGCTTGGTTTTGATCACCACCAATGCAGAATGCAGGAGAGCAATGGAAAGAGGGATTTATCAATATGCAGCAAAAGAAAATTGCAAGGGACTGTTGGTGGTGGAACATTTCGTGTGTGTAAACTGGAGGTGTAGGTTTGTTAATATAGCATCCAAAGATACTGAAGGGAGGAGGAATTAACACAGAGTTAATTCGGAATCCTAAGTGTTTCAGTTCACCAAAACTGATGAACTGATGGAGAAACTCAAAGGTCTGGACTGTTTTTGTCCAAAAAAAAAAAGCAAAAAGTGGGTTCGCGCGAGCAGCCCATTTCGGGGCTACATTCGTGTCCGCAGGACGCGCTCGCACATGAGTTCGGTAGCCGGTAGGCAAATCGGGCCCTTGATTTGCACCCCCCCTGCGCACCTGTGCGCGAGAGAGAGCCTCTATGCCACACATTCATACCACTATGGAAAGCATAGTAGTATATAAACTTACCCACTTTTACATCTTTTTTCAATGTGGGATAACACATTATCCCCATTCCAACCCACTTACTTTGAGCCTTCATATCTTACTCATCCCTTAACCAAATTGGACAAATGAATAATCAATCTTTATGTCCTCATGGAGTAGAACACAAACCCACAAACATTTTGTCATTTCGACAAATAATTCATTTCAGAAAATACTCATTATTTCCTTCAAAACATACTTTTTCCAACAATCCCCCACATGAAGAAATAATGTGGAATATGGTGATCAAGTCTGGCAGACAAAAACTTGCATACGATAGATGTGGGAATGCCCATTGAATCTTTGCTCGTACAAGCATATTTACTCTATTAGCAAGTCGATAGACGCGATGTCCTTGAATCGTTATGCTTTTTGTGTAGCCGATCATATGCTTGACACAAGTAACGTCCTAATTCATTTCAATTCTCATAGTTATGTTCGTTCATGGCCCTGAACATAAGCCTGGTTCTGTGAGAGGGTCTAAGAATTGAGCCTCACGCAATTCTCCTCGAAGCGGCCCCACTTCTCTCTCACATAGGTGATTCTTATAAGTAACCCGTATTACCCCGCTCGAATCTTTCGACGCATAAGAATCATTAAAAGCCAAATGCTTATCCTCATCCTTTCGGGATGTCACTAACAGGAATGGACATGGGGTTGGTTCCCCCACAGTGACGCGACAAGTCTTTTAACAGTTAGGTTGTCCCATTGAATCTAGTTCTTGGGATCTCCAGTCATCTAGATTGGGTTTTCCACTGTGTTTAACTTTTAAGAGGCTTTAAGTCCCATTCCCCTCGCTGAACTTTCAACTAACTCTCTATTTAACCCTTGGGTTAACGGATCCGCTAATTTTCCTTTGACTTAACATAGTCAATGGAAATTGTACCAGTTGAAAGTAGTTGTCTAATGGTATTATGTCTTCGACGTATGTGTCTAGACTTACCATTATACAAATGATTATGTGCCCTTCCAATTGCTGATTGGCTATCGCAATGTATACAGATTGGTGGCACAGGCTTTGTCCATCTTGGAATATCTTCTACAAATTGGCGTAGCCACTCGGCTTCTTCACCACATTTATCTAACGCTATAAACTCAGATTCCATTGTGGATCTAGCTATAACCGTTTGCTTAGAAGATTTCCATGATATAGCTGCTCCTGCTAATGTAAACACGTATCCGCTCGTAGACCTTGAGTCTTTTATATTGGATATCCAATTAGCATCACTATATCCCTCAATCACAGCTGGATGTCTAGTATAGTGTAATGCATACTCTCGAGTGTGTCTTAAGTACCTTAGTACTCTCACTATACTTCTCCAATGCTCCGCTCCAGGATTGCTTGTATATCTGCTCAGTTTGCTAACTGTGTAAGCAATATCTGGCCTTGTACAACTCATCAAATACATTAAACTTCCAATGATTCTCGAGTATTCAACTTGAGAAACTGGTTCGCCTCTATTCTTGAGAGATGTTGACTCATGTCGATTGGGGTTCTAGCTATAGCTAAATCATCCTTGATGAATTTTTGAAGAATTTTATCCACATAATGTGACTGGCTTAAAGCAAGTCCATTTGAAATTCTAGAAATTTTCACGCCAAGAATTACATCAGCTAAACCCATGTCTCTCATGTCAAACTTTGAGTTCAACATATTCTTTATGGATTTTATCATCTTATCACAACTTCCTATGATAAGCATGTCGTCTACATAAAGACACAAAATGACATAGCCATTTTCCGTACTTTTAACATAGACACATTTATCACATTCATTTATTGTAAATCCACTTTCCAACATGGCTTGATCAAACTTTTGATGCCACTGTTTTGGTGCTTGTTTCAAGCCATACAAAGACTTTATTAACTTGCACACTTTCTTTTCTTGCCCCGCTGGCGCAGAAAACCCTTCCGGTTGTTCCATATAAATCTCCTCTTCTAATTCTCCATTTAGAAAGGCTGTTTTAACATCCATTTGATGTACTTCAAGATTCCGCAAAGCCTCTATGGCAAGTATCATCCTTATAGATGTTATTCTCGTAACTAGAGAATACGTGTCAAAGTAATCAAGGCCTTCCTTTTGCTTGTAACCTTTAATTACAAGTCTTGCCTTATACTTGTCGATTGTTCCGTCCGTCTTCATTTTCCTTTTAAAAATCCACCTATAGCCTAGTGGTTTACTTCCGGAGGAAGATCCACTAACTCCCAAGTGTGATTTTGTAAAATGGAATCAATCTCACTTTATGCCTCTTCCACAAAGGTCCTTCCGAAGAGTTCACGGCCTCTTTGTAACTTTGTGGTTCACCTTCAAGCATATAGGTTAAAAAATCCGGGCCAAAAGATTTTTCTACCCTACCTCGTTTGCTCCGTCGAGGTTCCATATCTTCTTCCATCATTTCCATCATGATGATTTTCTTCATCTCCTTCTCTTCTTCTATTGAATAATGTGTTCTTTTAGACGAGCTTGCTCCGTCTCTCTTACATGGAAACACATTTTCAAAGAAAGAAGCATTCCTTGATTCATTATAGTATTCTTGTGTATATCTTCAATTTCAGATTTATGCACAAGAAATCTATAAGCACTACTATTGTGAGCATATCCGATAAATATGCCATCAATAGTTTTTGGTCCAATTTTCACCTTTTTAGGTGGTGGAATTGCAACCTTCGCAAGACACCCCCACACTCGCAAGTATTGGTAAGATGCACTCTTCCATGCCACATTTCGTAGGGGGCTCTTATTTATTTTCTTTCGAGGCATTTTATTTAACACATAGTTGGCCGACAATACGGCTTCACCCCCACAT
>JAOWBW010003054.1:0-42644 GCA_026119855.1 Campanula takesimana
TGGTCTTGTGAGTAGAAAAGTAAAGTAAGAGAAAGAATGAGTGGGAGGCATGGTAAAGATTCTGGTCATTTTAAGAAGCGAATATATACTATGGGCAGACTAAAAATAAGAGGTGAACATATATTATGGGACAAAGGGAGTATAAAGATACTCCTTTTGTCTCATCTTAGACTTCAATATCCAAGCAATATTTATTAACTTGATCGCATTTCACCATGCATTTGAAGAAATTGCGATTATCGTAGTGAAAAAAAAATAAGTTTATTGATGAGAGTATTATTAATGGTGAATTAATTATTTTTTTACAATTTCATTAAAATAATTTATTCTTTTGAATTTAATCAAACTCTAATTAGGTCAACAAATTTTTCATTAATTGTTTAAAGTTTAAAATGAGACAAAAGAACAAAAAAATATAATATCATATACTATTTTCAAAAGCAAATCTATGTGAATGATCTTTTTTCACCACAAGTTGTTCTAATTAATGGGCTATAATTAAATAATTACTCTCTCTGTCTCAGAATATATGTCCACATTTCCTTTTAATTTGTCCCATATTATGGACAAGGGAGTATAAAAGATACTCTTTTGTCTCATTTTAGACTTTCAATATCCAAGCAATATTTATTAACTTGATCGCATTTCACCATGCATTGAAGAAATTGCGATTATCGTAGTAAAAAAAATAAGTTATTGTTGAGAGTATTATTAATGGTGAATCAATTATATTTTTTACAATTTCATTATTATTATTTTATTTTTTGAATTTAGTCAACTCTAATTAGGTCAATAATTTTTTCATTAATTGTTAAAAGTTTAAAATGAGAAAAAAGGAGTATATAACAAAAATATATAATAGCATATACTATTTTCAAAAGCAAATCTATGTGAATGATCTTTTTTTTTTCACCACAAGTTGTTCTAATTAATGGGATATTAATTAAATATATTACTCTCTTTGTCTCTGAATATATGTCCAAAAATCTTTTTTAGTCTGTCTCATATTATGGGACAAAGGTAGTATAAAAGATACTCCTTTTGTCTCATCTTAGACTTCAATATCCAAGCAATATTTATTAACTTGATCGCATTTCACCATGCATTTGAAGAAATTGTGATTATCGTAGTAAAAAAAATAAGTTTATTGTTGAGAGTATTATTAATGGTGAATCAATTATATTTTTTTACAATTTCATTAAAAATAAGTTTGTTTTTTTTTTTGAATTAGTCAGACTCTAATTAGGTCAACAATTTTTTCATTAATTGTTAAAAGTTTAAAATGAGACAAAAGGAGTATATAACAAAAAAAATAAATATTATATACTATTTTCAAAAAGCAAATCTATGTGAATGATCTTTTTTCACCTAAGTTGTTCTAATTAATGGGCTATTAATTAAATATATTACTCTCTCTGTCTCAGAATATATGTTCACATTCATTTTTAGTCTGTCCCATATTATATATACACTTTCAAAAATGGTAAAATAAATAAATAATAATATTCCTCCCACTCATTCTATCTCTAATTTACTTTTATACTCACAACACCAATCAACTTATTATTCTCTCCCACTCATTCTCCCTCCTACTTTACTTTCATACTCACAACAACGGGAACAAAATAAAAGAATTTCTTATTTAAGATTTTCCCCCAAAACCTACTATTTCAAAATTACTCCCGTTTATTGCCTTTTGTCCAATGATACGGATTGTTACGCGTAAGCTTCAGATAAAACGTTATCAACACGTAAAATACGTGATACGTGCGTTTTTTTTTGAGTAAATTACGGGATTTTATTTGTTTTTTTAAAGAAAAATTACGGGAGTTGAAAAGGTTAAGAAAGATAAAATTTGTTCAAATAATATTTATTGAGTGATCGAAATCCTATCTCTTCATAAAAAAAGACCTGTTGTTTGGTATTCATAAATTTTCTCTAGCCATATCTTAACTATGAATTTGTATCTCAGAGATAATGATTCATGTTTGATGCATAATTTTTTAACAACATGTAGACTTTTACTGCAACACTCATCTTCAATATATGCATTCCAAATTAGAATTTTTTTTTTATTTATATTCCTGTATAAAGAATATTATGATTAATATATGCAATCAAAATTAGAAAGAAAACATATTACTCTGCATTAAAAACATATTAAATATATATAATTTTCATGGATATTAAATGATTATATATACTACTATATATTTATTATACCATATTTTTAATATGTATTTAATTAATTAATAAGATTTACACGGGTTGTTATGAGATTTTATGGAGTTTGGAAAATTTCGACAATTGTCTGCTTAGAAATAGGAGATGACGGATTGTTTGTTGAGGTTTGAAACTTCAATTATGGCTGCTATTTATTGACTGCCATAATTACGGTTTCTATATACAGTATAGCATTGTCAATTTGAGCGGGAAAATTGTGTAAGAAAGCTGTGTTATGATCTTTTGTGCCATTATATAATATATAGATTTTTGAAGTTATTATTAGGTAGGTAGTATTTTTATGTTTTATAGTAATCTTATGATATATTTCAACGTATTAGAGTCCTATTATGTTACTATAGATCTTAGAATTAATTTTAGTACGTATTGACTAGTTTTACAAGTCGTATGAGTCATATAAAATAAAATCATAGGTTAATTCCAAAACTGAACTTTTATTTAATAAAAACAAGCTTTTCCTTCTTCATTCACATATATTGGTGTGAAAAATTATTGCCCCTAGGGCTGATTTTATTTTTTTGAATTTCTCTTCGAAAACAAAACAATAGATTACTTTTTTATGATTTCTGATCGACAGATTACTTTGAAGGAACAAAGACAATTGGATGTCTTTTTAAGAAATTAAGAATCAGCTTAGGGTAATAACTATGGCTGTAAACGAGCCGAGCCGAGCTTTGGAGTTTTGGGCTCGAGCTCGTTAACGAATTATCGAGCTCGAGCCCATTTACCTTGTTCGAGCTCGAATCGAATCGAGTTTCGAGCTGCTCGCGAGCTTTTCACGAGTTGTTCGAACTCGAGTCTTTACGAGCCGAGCTCGAGCTTAAACATTTTTCTGAAAATTATGAAATCAAACGAGCTCGAGTTCGAGCCTTATGCTCGCAAGCTTTTCACAAGCTGTTCGAACTCGAGCCTTTACGAGCCGAGCTCGAGCTTAAACATTTTTCTGAAAATTATGAAATCAAACGAGCTCGAGTTCGATCTGATAAGTATTCTCTGCATTTTGAACAAAAATACTATTTTTTTAAAAAAAAAATTTCTCTTTTTTTAATCTCAAAATGTGTCTAATTTACAAATGTAACCTCCTGTTTACTTTTATTTTTTTTTTAAAAAAAAGCTCTTGTTCATTTAACTTCTCATATTACAAACGATTAATTGAATCGTATATATACCATCAGGTTGTAATATACTCCTTCTGTCCAAAATTTTATATTTACTTATCAAATTTACTTAAACTTTAACTAATATTTTACACTAAATTATTAATTCTCATAAAAATTAAAAAATGGTTGTTAAATCATTAATAAATTATGTAAATTAATAATTTACATAAAATATTAATCAAAATTCAAATAGTTTGACTCTACATAACCAAAATTCAAATAGTTTTACTATTATAGTTACTATGGTATTTTTTTAAGAACAAATAGTTACTAAGGTAGTTAACAATTTTAGTTAACTATTATATTTTACTATAAATAGCTAACTATTATATTTAACTATTAATAGTTAACTATTTGTTTTAACAATTATATTTAAAAGTTGAGGCCGACCGTATGCTAACGGTGAATTCATAAAAAAATTTGAAATGCATAGGGATAGGTGGGTTTTCATATTGTGGTCAACGTTTTATGGAGTTGAACATGAAAGTCAAAGTCAGACAAACTTTCTGGTTAGTATATAGCATTTAAATGACGCTATTATACTTAGTCAACTGTATTTAGTAAAATGTACGCTACGCTAGGTGTATAATATAGTATATGTTACATGTATGTATATATACATATAATACATACATACATCATACATACACACACATATACGGCTTTCGTCCCGCCCGACTTAAGAGGAACTAGAATGAATGGAGGAGGTTATGAGAACAAAAGTAATATTATCTTTCCATTTTTTGGCCGTACTACGTCGAGTATGACATTAAAAATGTCAAAATGTCCTAAATCGGGCAGGATAGAGGGAGTATATAATAATGTATATAAATATGTGCTATATGTATGTATATATATATATATATATATATATATATATATATATATATATATAATCCAATATTCCATATAGACACACAAATATCATACATACATATATTTATGTATATAAATATGTGTTACATGTATGTATATATAATATCCCATATACATAAATATGTATATATATATATATATGTGTATGTATGTATGTATGTATGTATGTATATATACACATACATACATACATATATATATATATATATATATATATATATATATATTTAATAAATATTTTTCTACATGCAAACGCATTTATATGTAAAATATATATGTGTGTGTATGTGTAAATGATAAACATTTTGTTCATTCTATATTTGAGTAATTAAATATACTTGTATATATAACTACAATAATAGATGTTAATTTTATTTTTATTTCAATGAGAAAAATAATATAAAACAAATGTGTACATTTGAAAATAATAAATTAGTTTTCAAAAAAAAACCCCGACTATTGTGTATATATCTCTACGTTTTCATAATGAATGTTCATAGAATAAATTAATTTTAGTTGTTGTACAATATATATTGCATTATTGTATTATATGTGTATAGTCGCTATATGACCATTATATGAATGTATAAAAATTAAATTAATTTTATTTGTTGTACAATTATTGTTGTTTAATTCATTTTGAAGATAAAAATATTTTAGTTATGATTTATTCCTTGTACAATGTTGTATATATATATAATGTATATGTATTCATTACAAAAGTAATAATGATGATTATTTAGTCGAGCTCGAGCTTAACGAGCCGAGCCGAGCTCGAGCCAAACGCAAACAAAATACCCCGTGTTAACGAGCTTATCGAGCCGATCCCGAGCTCGAGTTATGCGTGATTTAAACGAGCCGAACACGAGCCCGATTTATCCGTGATTGAAACGAGCCGAACACGAGTCGAGCTCTAACGAGCCGAACACAAACCGAGCTCTAACGAGCCGAGCTCGAACAAAGCTCGTCGAACAAACGAGCCGAACACGAGCCGGCTCGATAAAAATTCGAGCTCGAAAAGTCGGTTCGAGCTCGAGCTCGAATAGCACTTCGAGCCCATTCGAACCGAGCTTTAACGAGCCGAGCATGAGCCGAGCTCGAACGGGCTCGGTTCGTTTAACAGCCCTAGTAATAACTTCCAACTTTTATTAGTGAACACAATGACTAACTGAACACGACCTTAGCCTTCAATAATCACATAATTCTTGAATTATTAGTGAACTCACTAAACACTATACCCTCTGTCTCTAAATAATTGTCTATTTTTAAGAAATTTTTTATCTCAAAATGAATGATTTATTTGAAAAAACTTGGTCCCTAAACTTTTTTTACCAATTTTTTTTTCTCTAGTAATCTTTTTATGCATGCAAAAGCTAAATGTTTGGAAAGAGGATTACATGATTATATACAAATCTTTCCACTAAATTGTATAAAACATAAAAAATTTCAAATTTCTTTTAAAATAAAATTTAAACATTCGTTTAAAGAATTTAAAGACACATAGAATATATATTTTTTTTCTTTTTTGTTTAAGATTATCGAAGCCTAACCACTCTTTCCTCTGAATATCATGAAAAAGGCACCGCATATCCTACTTTAACCTTACTACCCGAAAAATATAACCCTTTAAAATATACTCCCTCCGTCCCACCTCACTTGAAACCTAAAAGGTGGGTACGATAACTAAGGAAAAATAATAAAATAAAGAAAATGTGTGGCAGAAAATGAGGAGAGAGAATGAGTGGGGTTAAAAGTAGGTTGATTGAATAAAGTGTGTGTTGGAAAATGAAGAGAGAGAATGAGTGGGTGGGGTAGATTGAATACTATAAAATTATAAAAATTTGACCATTTTGGGGAGTCTCGAGTGAAGTGGGACGGCATAAAATGGAAATAAGTCTCAAGTGAGGTGGGACAGATGGAGTATTTAATCTAATTATCGTTTAAAATGTGTTGTCATTAAGTCAAAGTCAAATACAAATGTGTAAAGGAAGCTCCCATATTTGAGGATTCATTATATTAAAAGAATTTTTGCTAATTTTTTCCTCCAATTCGTTAGTTAATTAATTAGCTAAATAGCTGTTTCCAAGATAAATAATACTCTCTATCTATATAATGCACCTACTACATAATTAATTACGCCCTCCGTCTCAAAATAGATGTCGTTTTGGAAGTTAAATTTTGTCTCAAAATACTTGTCGTTTCACTATTTACAAAGCTTTTCTTTTGCTTTATACCAATTATACCCTTAATAATGATAGTGAACTATCTCTTATCTAACCATTTAATTACCTAGGTAGTTGAATTACTTTAGGGGCATTTGAGACTTCTTCACGTGCATTAATGGCATTTTTTAATGACAAAAACTTGTGCGAGAACACTCCAACCCGTCTCATGGGTGAGACGGGTCATTTTTTTACCCATTACCCGACCCACAACCCTGCTCCAGGACCCATGGGGGACCCTGCCACGTGGCAGCCCCTCATTGGCCCAATTTTTTTTTTTTTTTTTTTTTAAATTTTTTTATTTTTTTTTTTGGTTTTTTTTCGGTTTGTGAAAAGTAATAGTTACCATCTCTTAAAGTAATAGTTACCATCTCTTAAAGTAATAGTGTTATTCCTATGTTTTCTTCGTTTGCCAAAAGTAATACTTATTATAACTAAAATGTAACAAACGTGTTATTTATATGTAATAGTATTTGTACATAATTGTAATACATATGTATAGATATCTATATGTTTTCAAACAATAAGTTACAATGGGGTCAAATTTATCATGATACATGTAAAAGTATTACATTATCTATAGAAATCTGTTACAATTTCGTCAATCAAAGTGTTACATTTACTTGTATAAACTTACTATTACATTCATATACATAAGTTATTACTTTTCAAATTGGTAAAAACGAGCTTTTGTTTTTTTAAAACAAGTATTACGTTTACTTATGAACAATGTTACTTTAAGAGATGATAACTATTATTTTTTGCTAAACCACTGAAAAGCCGAAAAAAATAATATAAAAACTCAAAAAAAAAAAAAAAATCGGCCAATGGTGGGTTGCCACGTGGCGGGTTCGGCCCATGGGTCATGGGGCGACCCGTCTCATGCATGAGACGGATCCCCTTGTTCTCATGGGAGACCACCTCTTTCTTAATATGTGTTAAACACTCTAACACGACATCTATTTTAAGACGGAGGACCAATTGGAAAATATTTGAGACATAATAACATCTGTCAATCTATGTGAAATGGCGTGTTTGAGATGATTTAATCCCCGCAATCATTGATGTTTAAAAAAAAATTAAAAAATCCCCGCAATCATTTGATTTAATCCCGCAATCATTCAATTATTTGTTTTCTAGTACTCCCTCTTTTTTACATTTCGTTTTAAAAATTTTTACACATAATAAAAAATTGCAGTTAATACATATTTAAAAAAAATTAGAGTTAATCTTGTGAAAAATGTGTTTTTCTAGTGATTAGGAAAAACGTATTTTGTAATACGCGGTGATATTTATTGTAAATAAGTGCAACTTTGTGCGCGATGTTTTTTTTTTAAAAAATAATAAGTGAAACTTCGCGCTTGCTGAGACTCAGGAATGACACAACTGGCAATCAAAAACACTAATATTGAACTTAAAAAAAAAATACTACGATTGGCTCTAAAAAAAATCAAGACTAATGCTCAACGAACGCGCTCACTGGCGATAAAAAAACACATGAACTGACACAACAAAATAATTGCACTGACACAGCTAGTTTGAGTGATAAAGATCGCTAGTGCATTTTAAGAATGACAATGCATGTGTTTAATACCACTAGTTCTTGTGTTTTAGAATGCCAATGTGCATATGTAATTGAGTTTGTGGCAAGTGCATTTTGGAGTGTTAAAAAGATGGCTAGTAGTAGTATTAAAGATGACCAGTTGTAGTGTTAAAGATGATCGGTTCATTTTGCTTTGTTGGTACCAGTTCATGTGTTGAAGAGTGCATGTCTGTGTTACATATTGCATGTCAATGTGTTCAGAATGCAAGCTGCAGTTTTGGAAAGTGCTAGGAGGTTTTGAGAAGTTATTACTATTTATAAAAATGTCACTGCGCGTTTTTAAAAGAAGCTCTATGTATCTAAAAAAATGTCATGGAGGTTAGAAAAAAGCAGGGTTTTCTCCCTAAACGTTTTTTTTCGAAAAAATTTTCACCGGTTTCTTTATACGTGCAAAACTAAAGGTTTGGAAAGGAGATTACAAGATTATATATGAATCGTTGTTACCAAATTGTTCAAAAAGTTGAGATTTTCAGTGTCCCTTAAAATGAAATTTGGACACTCATTTAGGGACAGAGGGAGTAGTATACAAAAGGTAGTTTAGAGAATATTTGGTTGAGATTTACTTGTTTTCACAAAACTCTCTTTGAGATCGTATGCACAACCAATTAAATCTCAAGTGATTATTACTCAAAAAAAGTTAAGTATACTAATTGCGACCGAGTGTTACAACATACAGATGCATGTTTGAAATCCGCTACCATTTTCTCACTATCACATCTCTGACTTGTTAAGTTTTTATATCAATGATTAGAATGCCTACATACATGCATGACACATTTAATTAATTTTATATTCTATCTGTTCCGAAATGATCTTCTCATTTGTTATTTTTTATTGTCTCAAAAAGTTTTTCTCATTTTTAGAATTTTAAGATTAAATATTCATCAACACAACATGGCTAGTGAAGCAAGTGTTCCTATCGCTAAAAAGTTTTCATAGTGAAATATGAAGATCATTTTAAGACGGAAGGAGTATACTCCCCCCGTCCCACACCAATGGGCACTTTTGGTCAAATCTACTTGAACTTTGACTAATATTTTATGCTAAATAATTTATCTCCATAAAAATTTAAAAATATTTATTGATAATGTTTCTATTACTAATTTAGTAACTGTTTTAATTTTTTTTTAGAGATTAATAATTTAGCATAAAATGTTAGTAAAATAAAATGTTAGTAAAATTTCAAATTGTTTTGACCAAAAGTGCCAATTGGTATGGGACAGAGGGAGTATATTTTAATATGAGGATAAAAGACCACAATTTTGAGCTTGGTATACAATTAATCATACGAGTTGAGTACTATAATTAAAAATTCTTTTTTTTTTTTAAACACATAATTGCATTAATAAAATTTAAGAAGACGGCGTTCCACAAACGACGGAGGCTCGTCCATAATGTAATAATTGCAATTAAGATTTACACATAGATTGCTTAGCACATCTCGAATAATGATAGCCAATCCCGAACCAAATCTCCAGTAATTGTCCCTGGGAATCATAAAATGTGATGCACAAATGCTTCTTCAAGTAGAACTTGGACACGGCACAACACTGACCTTTAATAAACCCCCGAATGGTAAGAATTTGGCTTTGAAGACACAAGAAAATGACGCACTTGAGTCGGCAGTAAATGCGCAACCAAACATCCCAAGCAAGGCACCAAGAACAAATATCAAAATCATTATAAGGCTCTCACATAAGAGATAAGGCAGAGGCTCCCAACAAAGGAGAGAACACAAAGGCTCCCATCAAAGAGGAGATGTCAAAGGCTCCCGACATAGGGGAGATAACATATAATAAAACGAGAAGCAAAGCAACATGATTTATTCAACAGTTTAACAAGAAGAAAAACTACAAATCAAGAGATTTATCTAATCTAATTATTATTGAAAAGCAAGAAATCTCTCCCAATTTAAATATTAATCATTGAATTAATGATTAATATTTAAATTAAGAGATTCAGAAATACAAATAGATATCGAATGGAATGCAAATCGTACAAATAAAAATATAAACCTAAATTTTGTATGATTAAATTTGACCCGTAAAAGTGATGTTATGATTATCCCAATGTTCATAAGTAATAACATCACTTTCTAATAACATCACTTTCTAAAAGAGCAGTTCGGTGATAAACGCTAAATTTCACAAGTTGTGAAATTTATGGTTCGATTCTTCTTTGCGCCTCTTGACTAGGATATCATTAAAAAAAATTAAGATACGTTTCAAAATATAAAATGTAAGTCATAATTTTCTATAAAATAGTAGAAGAAAATTGAGTTGAGATATTCAAATTTATGCTTTAACTAAGAAAAGTTGATCGGTTTTATTTTATGTCAATCGTTCGTTTTATTCAGACTTTCTTGATTAACTTAATTTAACTATTCTCGTGAAAATCATAAAAATCTTATATTCCCTCCGTCCCAGCTCACTTGACACATTTTGACCAAAACTGGTCAACTTAAGGTGGATTTGACCAACACTTTATAGAAATATTTATATTAATTTTTTTTTTTTAAAAAAAAATTGTTATTGAGAGGATTTTTAATGGTGATCATTTTACATTTTTTTTAATTTTTATTCGGATCATAAATATTTCTATAAAGTGTTGGTCAAACTGACCTTAAGTTAATCAGTTTTGGTCAAAAGGTGTCAAGTGAGCTGAGACAGAGGGAGTATATGCCATTAAAACTATCATCAATAATAATTATTCAATTTAATGATTTTTAATATGTTATTCAAGTATTGCGAGGTGCAAATTGAAGATAAATGCGGAATCTGTCAAGAAATCCTTACATTTTCTACAATTTACGAGGTGCAAATTCAAGAAAGTTGAGTATCAATATTTGGGCATAATTAAAGAATATTGTGATTTGGTAATGGATCTATTGGAATGATGCTAGCTAATTGGTTTATGATTTTGGTAGTACCATTGAGCTCAAGTATCATTAAGTTAATAAATGTATGCGTGAGAGACTAACTGGGGTTAGCTATTGAATTTAGGGTTCGTTGATTTCCTTTGGGTATATGAGCACGGATTATAACTTAAATGGGAGTTAGAGAAAATCTTTTGAAGATGAAATTTGGATCATTTTGCGGACTATTGAGTATATTGAATTGTTTAGGCTTCAAGACCGGATTAATGAAGGGATGAGAGTATAACATAGGTTTAAGTGGACACTTTGTACGAGAAATTTTGGGGTTTGTATGGTACTATTTATTTAAGGTGTTAACTCAAAGTGAAGACACTATAATGGTAATCCATAGAGATATAGCCATTTCGATGAATACCGTGGAAATAGAAATTTCTTTAGCCTTTTTATATTTTAAAAGCTAATTAGGCTCGGGATGGTGATGTTTTGAATTTCTGGGGAATACTACTAAGTATGCGATTTACAAAAGGAAACACCTTTGCAGTGTAATTAAGGTTATGAATAAGGTGAGCTTGAGATATCTCGAGAGTTATGTTTGAGAGCAATTGGGATTCTCCAATTTTGATTATGGATTCCAATTAGTAGTGAAGGTTATGATTGAAGGAAGTTATGTGCGAGAGGTCGTGGTATCGTGAACATTATTTAGGGTTACTACGTGGTGGTTTAGAATGGATGATTGAGGAATTTGGGAAATGACGGAACTATCGTATTAATGGCTACTTGATCATTTAGGTAAGTCTCGTTAAAATTCGGGTCGAATTTTCTTTAAGGGATCGTTCTTGTCACGACCCGAAAACTAGGCTCTATTTTATTAGTAATAAATAATTATTATTTATTTATTTGCTTATTTATTTATTTATTTATTTATTTATTTAAATTATTTATTTATTCAAATAATATTGTGTGCATTTTGTGGATTTGTGTTTTATGACTAGCATTTAATTTGTTATTTGTGCTAGTGTAGAATAGTTGGGTCTCAATTGTTAGTGGGGAGTATAAGAATTTGTGAGTAGTAGGGGAGGGGCCCTAAGTGTAACTTTTTAAAACCATCTTACTTACTCTCTCTATCACCACTCTCCTCCCTCACTCCCTCATTTTTCCCAGCCACTTCTCTCTCTCTTCCATAGGTGAAAAAGGTAAGTTTTCTTCTCTCCTTCTCTATTCTTTTTAGTCCTCTTCCTCTCATTGTTTCTCATTTCTCATAAAATGAAACTTGTTTAGATCGTCGATAGGATCGTAGGGGGCTAAGAATATTCGAATTCCGTCAACTTTGAGAAAATCTGGGTAAGTTGCTTTTCCCCCATTTATGTTAAAAATGCTCATCTTTAACTCCATTGATGCTCTAGTTGTTATATATGGCTTCTTTTGTTGATTTGGAACCTATTTGTAAATTCTTCATATTATTGTGAAATTTGGGTGTTTGAATCATTCCTTGGTTAGGGTTGTCCAATGTTGCTAGATGAGTTGTTTTAGGCTTAGAAGTTGTTTTGGCACTTGGGTAAACTAGTTGGGAGTGTTGGTGTTGATTGGGGTTGAAGTGGTGATTAATGGGGTTGAAATTCGGGTAGAAGAACCCATGAAGAATTCTGGGTTTGCTGATTTTGGTTGGAGGCGCGCGCATCCTATTGGGGTGAGGCGCGCGCACCCCTCCAACTCACCTTGTGCGTCTTTCTTCTGTTTATAGGAGGCGCGCGCACCCTATGTGTGGGAGGCGCGCGCACCCTTTGTATCCCTGTTGATGCCTTTCTTTCTGATTAAGGGAGGCGCGCGCACCCTGTTGGTGGGAGGCGCGCGCACCCCCTTCCTTTCTGTGAAAATTATTCGCTTCTTGTCCAATCTTTCGAAGGCTATAAGGCTATAACTTTCTCATCTGAACTCCGTTTTGGACAAGTAAACTATCATTTTAAAGCTCTTCTAGAGTACTTCGAGATGAGGTGGTTTATTTAGGTGAGTTTCAGGTTTATATTGTGTTGAGATTTCTTTTAGTGTCTTATGACAAAGTGTTTAGAATCGGTCCGTTGTAATCAAGTTGAGAATATCGGTTTGTGTGGTTTCGCCTTGGTTCCTTTGTGAATAAATGGGTTATGGAATTTAGTTATGGATTATTGGAAATGTGGGAACACTTTCATAATGAGCGGACGTTTGGGATAGTTGTAATGATAGTCATTGTGCTATTTGGGGAATGACCATTTAGGTAGTACTCTCTATGGGTAACTCGCGTGTATCATGTTAGGATGCGTTTGATATGGATCCTTGTCCTAGAATCATTTCGTTTTAATGATTTGTATTGTTGGGCTTTTATGAGCAACTCCATTCCTGTTATTGAACTCTTTTATGAGGAACTTCTTGCTATCAATGTTGTTAAACTCTTAATGAGTAATCGTTGGATCTTTATGGTGATTTGTGTTATGGTTCCCTACTTTGGAACCCTTTTGATGTTTTTAAAGCTAGTATTCACTACTTAGCATGATTGAAGTCCAGCTGGTTAAATTGTGTATCGAGTCAGGCAATGGATAATGCTATAATGGCACGAGCCAAGTCCAGTATAGCATCGCCCATTGGTCCTTCTGTCCTCATCCAAATTGGCCTTGGTTGGGATGAGCTAGCTCTGTTGTGGGTATTCTAGCTAATCGTTTTGGAGCATGACTTTGTGGCATGACTCCCGCCCCTTGTGGCACTTTACATTGTTATTGGTTCCGGTACCGGGTTTCTCTTCAGCTTGTATGCTACTATGGAGAGGGTTTGAGTGGTTGATTGGTCGGTTCTGACCGGGGTTATCGTCTTCATCTTTTATGTTACTATGAAGATGGTTTGTTTGATTGATGGGTTGATTGGTCGCTTCTGACCAGGGTTTTCTCTTCGGCTTTTATGCTACTGTGAAGATATGGATTGGTTGATTGTTGAAGCTGCGCAGCGATCCTTTAATTGGTTCTATCAGTTGGGAAACCTTGGCTAATATCCTTTGTTATGTGTTTACTTTCCGCTGCTATCTGTTGACTGTTATTTGTTACATGCTATGTGATATTTATCATTGTTTATTGCTTATTGCATTATAGCATGTCATGTAATTGCATTATTAACTTACTGAGATTTTATCTCACCCCGTTTATTTCCATCTTTGTTTTTCCTTAACCCCCCCCAGGAGGAAAAGGATTAGGATTCGCGGATCGAGGAGGACGTCGAGAGGATTGAGATTTTGGGGCAGGTTGTTATGGATCGGTTTACATTATTTAAATGTATAACCTTTTGGGGATAGTTTTACCATTATTGACGTCATTAAGAATTGTATATTTTATTCTTTTGGGTATAAGCTGTGGAGCTTATGTTAGATGTACTCTGTTGATTTAAACTTGGATTTGTAAAACCTTGTGTTATCATCTTTTGGTTCAAAATGGAATTTTTAACTTCTATATTTTAGAGTTTTGGTTTTAAGTCGACGTCCAGCTCGCGTATTCCGGACCCGCGGGTTCGGGTTCGCGACAGTTGGTATCAGAGCTATGGTTTAGATCTAAGTATAAGTATAGGTGGACTAGAATGACCTAGGAGGGTAGTTGTGTTCGGAGTGAGTAACGGTTGATGTTTTATGCAGGTAATTGTTCTCAATGGCTAGAAGAAGAACGGGTGAAGGTTATAGTGGGACTCCGAATCAGAATGATCTACGGGAAGAGAACCGTGCAATGTTTCAGGGGATGTTTGAAGCGGCAATGAAAGCAATTCATGACCACGGACCGAGAGAGGAACATGTAGCACCTCCATGTTATGGATTGGAACAGTTCTTAAAGTTGAAACCAAGTGAGTACGACGGTGAGCCTGATGTGAAGAAGGCCGAGCTATGGATAGAATCGATGGAGAAAATTTATGATGTCTTTGGTTGCACCGATGAAGACAAGGTCCGGTTTGCGGCTTATAAACTTGTGGGTGCCACCGAGCATTGGTGGAAGGGTGTTAAAGCGAGTTGGGATGATACTCACACAGTGTATGCATGGAAATTGTTTGTGCGAAAGTTCAAGGAGCATTTCATTCCGGTAGTGGATCAAAACCGAAAGGAGATCGAGCTGCTCAACTTGGAGCAAGGTTTGTTGTCTATAGCTCAGTACTCGGCTAAGTTCACAGAATTAGCCAGGTACTGTGACTATCCCGTGAGGACTGAGGAACAGAAAGCCATGAGATTCATCCGCGGTTTAAAGACATCCATCCGTACTCAGCTTATTGCCCAGAAGATTGTGACCTTCCAGGATGCGGTAGACCGGGCATACTTGATCGAGCAAGATATTGGGGAGCATAAGAGGAAGACCGAGGTTGCAAATACGGGTAAACAAGTAAGCCATGCTAAATCTCAACCACAACACCGTTCAGATAACCGAGGTAATTTGGGAGCACCATCTCAGTTTAAGGAACAAACTGCGCTAGGGAATCCGGGTACTACTCCGGGGAAACAAGGGAAACAAGGTAGGTGGCTTTGCACTTACTGTCAGAGGGAAGGCCATTTGGAGGATAAGTGTTAGAAGAAGCAGGGAAAATGTATCAATTGTGGTCAACTGGGTCACTTCATAAAAGATTGTCCGAGGTTTAAGGTTCAATCATCAGGAACAGGAACCAGTACTTCACCGGGTCAGAAGATAGATGCTTCGGGGAACCCTAAGGTATAGGGCAGAGTAATTGCGATCAATCAGCACTCACCAGGTAACGGATAAATTTCAGGAGGTATTATTTTGCGTCGTGAGAGCGAGCGCGTGCATTTTAGGATCATCGCATTTATGTGTTTCTGTGCATTTATTTCTTCTGAGTCTTTGACTTATGTGTTGTAGGTGTCTACTCCTATGGAGGAGTTTAGGGTATCTGATGAAGTCTTATGTGCTTATGATGTGCTTAAGTATGGTTATGTCTCACCTGCTAAATTAGCCATGTTGCTATTACAAGATTTTGATGTTACTATTGCTTTAGTCTATTGTTGTAGGGGGATTGTTATATTCTCCATTCCTAATTTCTTAAAACTGTTTGAGACCGTTCCTTTGGGTAGAGTATACCTATCTTTTCTTAATTGAAATCCGAGTATTTAGTTTCGGTCAATTTGTTGGGTGTATTTATCATTCGTAAGATTTTCATTTTCTTTCGAATAGTACCTAGTGTTTGAGGAGAAGCTTGGGGTTAAATTGCATTGTTGTGGTACAAGGTTGTAGTACTGATAATTAGATCGATATCTATATTGTAACGGTTGAGTTATAAAAGTTGAGGATTCAACCGAGGGTTTCTTGTTAAGAGATTTTGTTTACTTTTAGTACATCTCCGTGAGTACATCGGGATTGATTAGTGTGGAAGGATGCGTGAATTGTTATGGGTAATGAGTGTATGGTGGAATTTATAATCGATAATGGTGGTAAGCGTGTTAAGTTAGAAAGGACTAATAAGTACATTTTGGGAGAGTAACAATTTCTCGATCTATGTTAAAGGCATTTTGAATTTTGGTTAGATAGTGGTTCTATGGTCCTAAATCTCTCCTTGGTGGCGTTTCGCGATTTGGACCAAGGTTATGTGAAGAAAGTTGAGTATCAATATTTGGGCATAATTAAAGAATATTGTGATTTGGTAATGGATCTATTGGAATGAGGCTAGCTAATTGGTTTATGATTTTGGTAGTACCATTGAGCTCAAGTATCATTAAGTTAATAAATGTATGCGTGAGAGACTAACTGGGGTTAGCTATTGAATTTAGGGTTCGTTGATTTCCTTTGGGTATATGAGCACGGATTATAACTTAAATGGGAGTTAGAGAAAATCTTTTGAAGATGAAATTTGGATCATTTTGCGGACTATTGAGTATATTGAATTGTTTAGGCTTCAAGACCGGATTAATGAAGGAATGAGAGTATAACATAGGTTTAAGTGGACACTTTGTACGAGAAATTTTGGGGTTTGTATGGTACTATTTATTTAAGGTGTTAACTCAAAGTGAAGACACTATAATGGTAATCCATAGAGATATAGCCATTTCGATGAATACCGTGGAAATAGAAATTTCTTTAACCTTTTTATATTTTAAAAGCTAATTAGGCTCGGGATGGTGATGTTTTGAATTTCTGGGGAATACTACTAAGTATGCGATTTACAAAAGGAAACACCTTTGCAGTGTAATTAAGGTTATGAATAAGGTGAGCTTGGGATATCTCGAGAGTTATGTTTGAGAGCAATTGGGATTCTCCAATTTTGATTATGGATTCCAATTAGTAGTGAAGGTTATGATTGAAGGAAGTTATGTGCGAGAGGTCGTGGTATCGTGAACATTATTTAGGGTTACTACGTGGTGGTTTAGAATGGATGATTGAGGAATTTGGGAAATGACGGAACTATCGTATTAATGGCTACTTGATCATTTAGGTAAGTCTCGTTAAAATTCGGGTCGAATTTTCTTTAAGGGATCGTTCTTGTCACGACCCGAAAACTAGGCTCTATTTTATTAGTAATAAATAATTATTATTTATTTATTTGCTTATTTATTTATTTATTTATTTATTTATTTAAATTATTTATTTATTCAAATAATATTGTGTGCATTTTGTGGATTTGTGTTTTATGACTAGCATTTAATTTGTTATTTGTGCTAGTGTAGAATAGTTGGGTCTCAATTGTTAGTGGGGAGTATAAGAATTTGTGAGTAGTAGGGGAGGGGCCCTAAGTGTAACTTTTTAAAACCATCTTACTTACTCTCTCCATCACCACTCTCCTCCCTCACTCCCTCATTTTTCCCAGCCACTTCTCTCTCTCTTCCATAGGTGAAAAAGGTAAGTTTTCTTCTCTCCTTCTCTCTTCTTTTTAGTCCTCTTCCTCTCATTGTTTCTCATTTCTCATAAAATGAAACTTGTTTAGATCGTCGATAGGATCGTAGGGGGCTAAGAATATTCGAATTCCGTCAACTTTGAGAAAATCTGGGTAAGTTGTTTTTCCCCAATTTATGTTAAAAATGCTCATCTTTAACTCCATTGATGCTCTAGTTGTTATATATGGCTTCTTTGGTTGATTTGGAACCTATTTGTAAATTCTTCATATTATTGTGAAATTTGGGTGTTTGAATCATTCCTTGGTTAGGGTTATCCAATGTTGCTAGATGAGTTATTTTAGGCTTAGAAGTTGTTTTGGCACTTGGGTAAACTAGTTGGGAGTGTTGGTGTTGATTGGGGTTGAAGTGGTGATTAATGGGGTTGAAATTCGGGTAGAAGAACCCAGGAAGAATACTGGGTTTGCTGATTTTGGTTGGAGGCGCGCGCATCCTATTGGGGTGAGGCGCGCGCACCCCTCCATCTCACCTTGTGCGTCTTTCTTCTGTTTATAGGAGGCGCGCGCACCCTATGTGTGGGAGGCGCGCGCACCCTTTGTATCCCTGTTGATGCCTTTCTTTCTGATTAAGGGAGGCGCGCGCACCCTGTTGGTGGGAGGCGCGCGCACCCCCTTCCTTTCTGTGAAATTATTCGCTTCTTGTCCAATTTTTCGAAGGCTATAACTTTCTCATCCGAACTCCGTTTTGGACAAGTAAACTATCATTTTAAAGCTCTTCTAGAGTAATTCGAGATGAGGTGGTTTATTTAGGTGAGTTTCAGGTTTATATTGTGTTGAGATTTCTTTTAGTGTCTTATGACAAAGTGTTTAGAATCGGTCCGTTGTAATCAAGTTGGGAATATCGGTATGTGTGGTTTCGCCTTGGTTCCTTTGTGAATAAATGGGTTATGGAATTTAGTTATGGATTATTGGAAATGTGGGAACACTTTCATAATGAGCGGACGTTTGGGATAGTTGTAATGATAGTCATTGTGCTATTTGGGGAATGACCATTTGGGTAGTACTCTCTATGGGTAACTCGCGTGTATCATGTTAGGATGCGTTTGATATGGATCCTTGTCCTAGAATCATTTCGTTTTAATGATTTGTATTGTTGGGCTTTTATAAGCAATTCCATTCCTGTTATTGAACTCTTTTATGAGGAACTTCTTGCTATCAATGTTGTTAAACTCTTAATGAGTAATCGTTGTATCTTTATGGTGATTTGTGTTATGGTTCCCTACTTTGGAACCCTTTTGATGTTTTTAAAGCTAGTATTCACTACTTAGCATGATTGAAGTCCAGCTGGTTAAATTGTGTATCGAGTCAGGCAATGGATAATGCTATAATGGCACGAGCCAAGTCCAGTATAGCATCGCCCATTGGTCCTTCTGTCTTCATCCAGATTGGCCTTGGTTGGGATGAGCTAGCTCTGTTGTGGGTATTCTAGCTAATCGTTTTGGAGCATGACTTTGTGGCATGACTCCCGCCCCTTGTGGCACTTTACATTGTTATTGGTTCCGGTACCGGGTTTCTCTTCAGCTTTTATGCTACTATGGAGAGGGTTTGAGTGGTTGATTGGTCGGTTCTGACCGGGGTTATCGTCTTCAGCTTTTATGTTACTAAGATGGTTTGTTTGATTGATGGGTTGATTGGTCGCTTCTGACCGGGGTTTTCTCTTCGGCTTTTATGCTACTGTGAAGATATGGATTGGTTGATTGTTGAAGCTGCGCAGCGATCCTTTAATTGGTTCTATCCGTTGGGAAACCTTGGCTAATATCCTTTGTTATGTGTTTACTTTTCGCTGCTATCTGTTGACTGTTATTTGTTACATGCTATGTGATATTTATCATTGTTTATTGCTTATTGCATTATAGCATGTCATGTAATTGCATTAGTAACTTATTGAGATTTTATCTCACCCCGTTTATTTCCATCTTTGTTTTTCCTTAACCCCCCCCCCAGGAGGAAAAGGATTAGGATTCGCGGATCGAGGAGGACGTCGAGAGGATTGAGATTTTGGGGCAGGTTGTTATGGATCGGTTTACATTATTTAAATGTATAACCTTTTGGGGATAGTTTTACCATTATTGACGTCATTAAGAATTGTATATTTTATTCTTTTGGGTATAAGCTGTGGAGCTTATGTTAGATGTACTCTGTTGATTTAAACTTGGATTTGTAAAACCTTGTGTTATCATCTTTTGGTTCAAAATGGAATTTTTAACTTCTATATTTTAGAGTTTTGGTTTTAAGTCGACGTCCAGCTCGCCTATTCCGGACCCGCGGGTTCGGGGTCGCGACAGTTCTCCCATCAACACAAAACATGCATTTATTAATTAGAAAATTATATGTATACATTGACAATCATAATGCTGTACAATCAAACTGCGTCAAAAACAAATTCATTTGTAAGGAATTTATTTCTTAAAATTCTAGCTTTTGAACATGTTGTTTGAGGCTCTCTACACCATAGTGAAGCTGCAAAGCAAAGCTAGCTGAGCTGTTTTATTTTATTTATGTATATTAAGAATTAGTGAGTTTTCTTAATGACGCAGAACTGAAGCAAATATTCGTGAATTAGCATTCGCTAGTTTAGAAGCGATAAACCCTAGAAAAGATAAACTCGGAATCCACCGAAAATAAGAGAAAACTATTTGAATTAAAATAACAATCTGACGGCTACAGAATAACAAAAGTGTTTAAATACCCCTAGGGCAACCAAAAACGAAAAACCCTAAACAAACGAAATAAGGAAATAAAATCCGAAAATAAAAATATCTGTTTTAAAACTTAAAAGGCTGTTTTTCGGGCCCTAAACGGACTCGGATGCCCGAAAAGCATCGTACATCATAGCAAAGCGATGTGTCTTGTTCGTGGCGAAATTCTCTTTCCGAAAAGTAGTCATTCTGAACCCGAACGACTAAACTGCAAAATCCTGCCGAGAACCTTCCTACATCACTTAATGATTGTCCTAATCTACAGAAAAAATAATTAAAATGTTGTATGATTGAAGCATAAGGATTGCATGGGAATGAGAGAGGAAGTGGAAAGGTGGCATCCACGTTTTTTGGAAGCTAGCGTAGTAGTGTACTACTTGTTGATGGAAACTTAGAGGACACTTCGTGTTCGTGGGGGACTATCTGTCTTTTTCCCCAGGTGTCTCTTAAACTAAAAGTTTGAATTGCTCAAAAAATAAAAAACGTTAGAAATGTCAGAGTCATATTAATTATCCATGCATTGACTATATAAAAATTATAGGCTACTCTTCTCAAAGTCAATTAGTTTTGTGATGAAACCTCATACTTTATCATGGTATCAGAGCTGACCTGTTATACGTATAGGCCTAACGGCCCACGATATTGCTCCGCGTCACCCGATTAATAAGTCCATGTTGTAAGCTTTGGCAACCCGGCTACACGTGAGAGGTTTGTTAGAGTTTGAGATGCAACCTCAAACTTTAACAAGAAATGGGTGATAAAAAAAAATTCTTTTGATCCGGCCCATCTAAATCAATGACGCCTATTTTGTAAAAATAATAATTGTTCTTAAATGACTGTTATATTAATTGTTCTTTTAATATTCATTATACATCGTTAAAATTAAAAATTAAAAATCAAATAACAATTATATGTATGTATCTTTATGATTAAATTTTATAACAAATAAATATTTTCAAAATGTTGTTAATAAAAAAAGAACCTATGCTTAAGTCCTTGTTTTTTTTAGAGGTGGTCGCTTGTGAGAACACCTAGATCTGTCTCATAGAAAAGACGGGTCGACCCATAACCCGTGTACAACATTCTGCGCGAAGCGTAGGATCCCAACCCATGCTCCACTCAAAATCTGCCACGTGATAGCGACTCATTGGCCCAATTTTTTTATTTTTTTTCCCAGAAAAAAATTCGCTTTTTTTTTAGTTTTTATATTTTTTTTTATTGTTTTTTCGTTTGCCAAAAGAAATACTTAGTACAACTAAATGTAACAACTGTGTTACTTATAAAGTAACATTGTTTATAAGTAAACGAAACACCAGTTTTACAAAAAAAAAAGTTCATTTTACTCATCTTTCAACTGTAATACTAACTATAAATACGTGTAACACTAACAATAACTAAATATAATTATCGTTATACTGAAATGTAATAGTGTTTTTCCAGAATATTTTTTATTTTTGAGTATTTTGATTTTATTTTTTAAAAGAAAGTAACATTTGAAAAATAACAACTTAATACATGAATGTAATTATTTGTACAAGTAAATGTAACACTTTAGTAGATGAAATTATAACAGATTTCTATAGATAATGTAATACTTTTAAATGTATCATGATAAATTGAACCCATTGTAACTTATTATTTGAAAACATATAGATATACTATTACACAATCAAACATAACTATTTTACAATGTTATTATACAAGTAAAATGTAACATTCGTTTATAAAAATTGTTACTTTCTTATTTTACAATGTTACTAACACAAGTGTTTTTAGTTCTAAAGTGTAAATAGTTGAATTATTACTTTTCTATACATGTGTGTTACAATTATGTATAAACACTGTTACATATAAGTAACACGTTCATTACATTTTAGTCGTAATAAGTATTACTTTTGGCAAACGAAGAAAACATAAAAAAAAAACACTGTTACGTTTCTGTATATATGTATTACTTTTATGTATACAAACTGTTACATATAAGCAATACGTTTGTTAAATTTAGTTATAGTAACTATTACTTTTGACAAACAAAAAAAAAAACCCAAAAAAAATAATATATAAAAAAAAAAAAAAAACCATGTGGGTCATGGATCCGGGTCATGGGTCAAAAATGACCCGTCTCTACTATGAGACGGGTCATGATGTTCTCATACAAGTTTTTGTCGTTTTTTTATATGATATTTGGTTTGATCTATGTTTTTAAATATCATAATGATTATTACCAATACTTAAAAAATAAACTTATAGGAAAATGCGGGACCAATGAGAGAAAACAAAAGCAAAAAGAGTTCATAAATCATAAATCATAAATATGAGTAATTATTTTGGTCAATAATGATTAAAGCCAACTGCATCCAATATAAGTTATGGTCGCACCATTCCCATTTTTTTCTTCTTTTTTCCAACCTAAATTGCTGCCCTTTTCTCCGCACCAATGTTTTAAGGATTAAAATTGATGCTCAAAAAGCAAACCAATATATATTTTGCTAGGGGAAGATACTAAGTAGTCATTATTATTAGGAATATTACTTATTAATTTGCATATGATAATTATTTTTCCAAGACGTCACACCAAATCTTTTGGACCGTGTATTTTCTCATTATTGTCATTCTCGTGCAAATGTTTGAACTAATGATTTATTTGGACGTATAATTTTTCTATAAGATACATTGTTACACTGACTTTTTTTTTTCTTTTTTAACGTCCTAAGTGCACTCATGAATTTTCATCTCATGATTCACAAACTTTTTTTTCAACAAAAATACGATCGCATGTTCCACGAGTAATTATACTTTGGTATAACTTTAATTAACAAATTATGTGAAAAGATGGAAATAATTCTATAGAAGCCACGAATTTACTCAGTTTCAAGGTAAGTTTTTTTTTTTTTTTATTATTATTATTGATTTCATATGCATTAGGATTAAGTTTCTACCTTTTGTAGAGATTTTATTTTTGTTGGGAAAATTACAAAAGTGGAAAATACAGAGAAAATAAATTGGGGGAAAGATGAATACAAACTGTGGTGCACTATCTCTTTAAAGTGCATGTTTCAATTAATTAAACACTATATACAAAGTAAAGTAAAGTAAAGTAAGTAGATTTATAAATAAACCAAAAGAATTAAATTAAGTTAGATTTAGATTTTGAAATGTTGCATGCTTATACACCATGCGTGCAATAATTCATTTATTTTTCAAGTAGTGGTTTTAGACAATACGAAATAAAGTGCTTAAAAAAGACAATAAGAAAGAAAGAAGATAATTTATCCAAAAAAAAAATCAATTAATTAAATACTCCTCCTATTACTTTCAATCAAAGAAATTTGGAATTGTATTTACTTCTTCTATTTCTATATAAATATAAATATTATTTTATGAATGTGTATATATGTATATACTATATATATATATAAACATCCGGCCTCAAATATAAGTAAAAAATATGTTTAAAAATATGGCCTCAGATATAAGTAAAATTCACCAATTTCAATACAAAAAACATTAAACGCGATCATATTGGATACTCTTTTATTAAAAATACCCTTATTTAGTTTCCATTTTCAAAGGTAGTGTACGTTTATTTAATATTTAATATACTACTTTTTATAGCATAATTTTTATTATAAACTGTAACGACCCCAAAACCCTGAGAAAGTATAATTTTTGTGTGTGTGAGTAGAGTATTCCTACCCAATCAAATATTATTTTCTCGATACTTTTCCGGAAATAGGTAAGTTACTAATCCTCCTTTTAAATGTTAAAATAGTCATATATGTGATATATGTGATGTATGAACTCTTTGTTGTATTATTTGTTAAGGAACTTGAAAAGATATTAAAGTTGGTGAAAGTTGATGTTGATGTTGTAAAGAAGCTAGTTTAGTGTTGTGTAACTCAGTTGTATTGAGTTATATTTGGTAAGATAGAAGTTGGGTAGTACTTTTGGGACGGTGAAACGAATGGAGTATATATAACAGCCTATTTTGAGCCTGCCGGGTGATGTGGGCGGCCTCCCACTAAGGGCGTGCGGCCGCACATCTTATCAGACTGGTTTTGTTCATGAAAACAGAGCAAGTGGGCGACCGCACACCCAGTTTGGGCAGCCGCATACTTTACCCTGAGTTTGATAGTTTGTTCCAAGTTAAGTGTAAGAGGTTAGTAATTGTACAAAACTTTAAGTGATGGTCTAGGGCAATTGGATGAGTGTTTTGGGATGTTGTCATGGTTGTTGAGGATCGTGTTCAAGTGTGTGCAAGAATGTGTTGTGACTTTATTTCATGATGGTTGTGAACTATTTATGAGTGCTTCTTTCGTGTGCATTTTGTGATGTGTTTGGCTTGGTTCCCTACTTTGGAATCATTGCCCCCGGTTGTTGTTTAAGCAAGTATTCATTACAGTGCTTTGTTTGAAAGTCCAGCTGGTTTTGTGTTATCGAGTCAGGCAGTGGAAGGGATTATCGTGGCACACGAGCCAAGTTCACAATAAGGTCTTCCACTGGTACCTTTTTTCCCCAGTCCAGATTGGCCTTGAATGGGATGAGCTAGCTCCCTTGTGTGAGCATTTCGGTTATGACTTTGTGTCATATTCCCCCCGTTGTTACTTTGGTTCTTATGGTTATGGTTTGTTTTTCGGGATCCCGGCTTCAGCTATTTATGCTACTCAACTGGTTTTCTCAGATGGTATTCTCAAACGGTTATGTTCTTTCGGTAAACCTTGGCTTGGTATCCACTTATGAGTGTTTATTTACGCATTTGGTGTTGTTTGATGAGTTGGCTTTGCCTCTCATATTATATGCTATGTGATTGCTATGATACTGTTCTTTATGATTATCATTTTAGCATGAAACGTAACTGCATTTTAGTAGCTTACTGAGATTCATTCTCACCCCTTATTTGTTTACTGTTTTAGATAAAGGCGAGTCAATGGGACATGTCACTTCATAAGGGAGGACGTCGGGTTGATAATCCATTTTGGAAAGTAAGTGTGGTTTAAAGGTTGCATTATATAAATGTATAACCTTTGGGGTAGTGTACCCGAGACTGTATCCGTGTATCACCTGTTTTGTTAAAGTGTGGTAATCGTACATTTGTATAAGATTTTGTAAGCCTTCGGGCTAAGTACTTTCGTTTGTGAAAGTTGTTTGTACAGTTTGTGTGAAAGTTAAATGGAAGTCTTTGAACTTCGAGTGTGGATTTTGTTAAACTTTCTAAAAGTATATTTCGAATTTTTTTCTAAAAGTGTTTTATGACGTCTTCCGATCGTGTCCCGAGCGTGGGGCCAAGTAGGACCACGAGTACGGGGCGCGACATAAACTCAAGACAATTAAATTACTTTAACTATTTTTTTTCTTTTTTTAAAGCAAACAACACATTTCATGGTCAATCGACATTTTTAACCCTCGTACTTTGCTTAAGCTTCGGTTTTAACCTCTCTTGTATTTTTTTTAGCAGGTTTAATTAACGATTGTATTTTAGATGCGCACTTATTTTCCCAAAAAAAATCCCAAAGTACGAGGGTTAAAAATGCTAAAAAAAAGTGGCCTAAATTTCATCACTTTGGGGAAAATGAGTGCGTATATAAAGTACAAAGGTTAAAAGTGCTAAAAAAATACAAGAGGGTTAAAACCGAAGCTTAACTAAAGTACGAGGGTTAAAAATGTTAATAAAATTTAAGAAGACGACGTTTCACAAATGACAGAGGATTGTCCATAATGTAATATTTGCAATTAAGATTTACACATAAATTGTCTAACAAATCTCGAATAATGATAGACAACCCCGAACCAAATCTCCGATAAATGTCCTTGGGAACCATAACCTATGATGTCCAAATGCTTTTCCAAGTAAAACTTGGACACAGCTCAACACTGGCCTTTAGTAAACCCCCGATCGGTAAAAATTTGACTTTAAAAACACAACAAATCTTTGAGTCGGCAGTAAATGCGTAACTAAACATCTCAAACATTGCACCAAGAACAAATATAAAAATCATTCTAAGACTCTCACAGGGGAGAGAAGACATAGACTCCCAACAGATGGAAGAAGACAAAGGCTCACAACAAAGGGAAGAAGACAAAGACTCCCTACAGAGGGGAGATAACATATAATAGAACGAGAAGTAAGGCAACATAATTTATTCAACAATTTAACAAGAAAAAAAACTACAAATCTAGAAATTAATCCCTAAATTTTACATTTGTTAATTGACAAATTGAAAATTAATAAATGCAAAATTTGGGATTTTACAAATCTATCAAATAAAAAAAAATTGGAAGAAGATAAACGAAAATGGAATATGTTTATATCATATAAAGACAGGAGTTAGTTAATGATAGGTAAATTACTATTCATCTTATTGTGAAGTTATTCACACACTCAAAATTTATATTTGAGTTAACTGTAATTTAGTTATCTATGTTATATAAAATATAGATGCAATGTGGCCACTAATATTAAATTTTTGAAATCTCCTTCCTTATTTTTATATGAAATCTCTTTTCTTATTATTAAGCCGGCGCCCCTCAAACTTTATCTCCTTCAACCCACGTTCACAATACTAGCAGGAAGTCCGTGCTTCGCACGGGATCTTTGGCTTGGCTGAAGGACTTTTTGGTAAATCTAAATCATTATAAGTTCTTTCAAACATTTTTATAAATTCAATTTCTAATTTATGGTGTATCTGATTATATAGACTTGTTGTAGGTGTTCGTCTTTTTTTTTCTTTGTAATAACTGAAATCTTATTTTATTCAATATACAACAACAATACTAAGCTCAAATTAGTCTTAATATTTCACCGGACTGCAGCAAAACGTTAATGTAGAAAATAGGGTTGAAAAAACTAAATTGTGTCTAGAGCCTCAATTCTTTTTTTTTAACTCAATATTTAAGTGTTTTTTTTAATCTTTGTAACCCACTGCCATTAATTAGCCAAATATTTCTTAATTAACTAATTAGACTAATTAATAGATGTATTATGATAAAGGGTGACTATTCAACTATCGCTTGCATTCATTGACTGTATATATTGAACGAAAAAGTAATTTTCACTTTTTAATATCTCCTGAAAAACTTTATTGGCATTAAATATTTATGTTTAAATGCGAGACTGAAATAAATTAAGATGAATATGAGTATTATTTTTTTCTTTTTTTCGTTTATCCTTGTTAGTTATTAGGAGCATCACTTTTTTTTTTTTAATCATTAATAAAGGTTAAGGAAGATTAAAAATTCAGTCATTAATTGGATCGTTAGAGTTGTGTTATTCATGTGTAACACTAAGTTCAAATGACATACGTATTAATGTGATTTATTGAGAAGCAATCTCAGCCTCTCTTTGTAAAACGGTTATACTTGCTTTGTGTTGTAATATAGATAGTTATTTTTAAAATTAGGCAGCTAATAGATTTTATGATTTTTTTTTCTTGTTTTTTTTCCATAATTTCATCAACTTGATAGGATTCATTCATAAATATGATTAAAATAGACATAAAAAAGATAATAACAAATAAAATGAATACAAAAACTTACTAAAGCAAATCAAAAGTAAAACTAAATCCAATATCAAAACAAAAAACATAAGAGAAAATAAAATAAAATATAAATACAAATATCAAATATTAATAAATAAACAATAATAATAAAAATTCAAGAATATAATCAAAATAGATAATTGAAACCTATAAATATAAAAAGTGAAATTTTTTTCTAAAGATAATACAAAATTAAAGTAAAAAAAATCATAAAAAGAGAGAATAAAATAAAGATAAAAACAATTAAATAGAAAATGTAAATAAAATCCTAATAAAAAAATGATAAAAAGGAGGCATTCACAAACACAAATCAAACTATACAAAAATCTATTTTTTAAAATTTAATAAATAAAATAAAAAAAGATTTACAATAATTCAAAATTTAATCAAAAAATTAATAAATTATATTTTCAAACTGAATCAAAAGAGAATATCAAATCAAAGCGAAAAATGAAATATTTAAAAATAAATAAATAGTAAAATTAAATAATTTTTAAAATGACAAACATAAGAAAATCAAAAGTACAAATAAATGTATAAATCAACCTTAATAAAAAACTTAAAGAAAGAAGACAAAAAAAGCTCGTTAGTAAACAAAGGTGTAAATTAATTTATTACAAAAGAAAAAAATATTTAAACACATAAGAAATACAAAATTAATTCACTAAAAAGATACAATATCAAAATTAAAAAATAAAAGAAAAAAACTAAATAAAAATTTAAAATTTAAAATTTAATAATATAAAATAATGAAAAAAAACATTCACAAACGTAATCGAATTAGAAAAATCAAGAAGAAAATCAAAACAAATAAAAAAACTTACAAAATAAAATAGAAATTGAAAACTAAAATAAATATGAAAATAACAAACATAAAGAAAAAACATAAAGAAAAAATCAAATTATAATCATAATCAAAAGAAACCAAAAGAAGTTTAGCATTCTAGACCACTCGAGAGAGGATACACACAACGGGAAAAAAAAAAAAAAAAAAAAAGCGAGATTATGGAATACTTACAAATATCGATTTTTTGAACTTGACACATTTTTCTATTTGCCATGGATTCTTCTTTGCAAAAAGTGAGTGAGAGCAAACATTGGTGAAATGAGAATGATCAAATACTTCATGCTTATTTGTTTGAATGAGGGAATGAAATGACTCTTCAAATATCAAGTCCCTTGTGTTGGGTTTTGCATAATCAAACGCAGCGGAATAAACCCAAAAGCCTAGATCCATTCAAGATGATTAAATTAATACGGAGATGAATTTAAAATACTAACCGCGGTGATGCTTTAAAATTTTCAGATCTTCAATCTTTGTTCTTCGCGCTTCTTCGAATCACGACCGCAGGAACACGACCTCAAGGCTTGGATCACGAACTTGGAGGAGTTGATGCCAACGCCCTCTATGTTTATCCATACGCGAACGAATCTAAAAAACTCTTCTTGATCCAGATTGCTAGACCCAATAGAACACACTTCTATTATGGAGGCTATATGAAAATATTGTTCTTGTTCTTGAGGAAGAAGAAGAACAAATTTTCTATCTTGGAGGCTCTCTTATTGATCAAGTATCAATTGTATCTGATTAGGGTATTGAGAGAGGTATTTAAACTCATTAAACCTAAACCCTTTAGGAGAAATAGGTTAAACCCCGTCACAATGCGAAATCAGGAAACAGGGCCCGAATAGGGCCTGCTCGGCCGAGTCCTTTGAGGTAGGGATGGCCAAAACCGGTTCCGGGCCCGGTTCCGGTTCGGAACCGCCGGTTCCGGTTCGCCATATATGTGACCCTGAACCGGCCCGTGCTTACCCCGGTTCCAGTTCCGGTTGGCACAATCCGGTTCCGGTTAGGCTCCGGTTCCGGTACGGTTCCGGTCCGGTTCCGGTCCCCCCCTTTAAAATTATTGAAAAATAAGGGATTTTCGGTACGGTTCCGGTTCCGGTCCGGTTCGCAATTTATGTGACCCTGAACCGGCCCGGATGCCTTGCGGTTCCGGTTTGTCCGGTTCCGGTTTCCTCCCCGGTTTGCTCCGGTTCCGGGCTTTTCCGGTCCGGTTCCGGTCCGGTTTTACGGTTCCGGTCCGGTTCCAGTCCGGTTTGGCCATCCCTACTTTGAGGTGCTCGGCCGAGCGCCTCTAATTTTTATCTTTCTGTTTCCGATGCTCGACCGAGTCCTTTGAGGTGCTCGGCCGAGCACCAGCAGAACGTCAATTTTAGCCTTTTAAACAATTCGTTCTTTTGTGTGTGACACCATAGGATTATATTAAGTTGGCAATGAGTCCAAACACATTTGTACTCATAAATCATGAGCGGACTCTAGCAAGACATCATGACTACCCAATTAATATAACTTATCAAAGTTCGTGAATCCTTTATAGAACATATCATAATCCTTTTGTCCATGATGTCATTGAACGTAAGCCATGGTCAATGGTCAACTTACAATGCTCAATACTTTCTCGATTCCGAATATATTGATAATACAAATGACATTGATCCAATCAATTCATTTGAGAACGGCCACGCATTTCATCAATACCCTTCATCGAGTGGCCAAAGCTTGACATCTCTCTTGACGAGGAACAAATTTCATCTTGGCTTATTACTCTTCCCTACATGATTCCGATTACGCCAATCACATTCTTTATAGCTACCCGTTTAAGGGTAACGTTTGAATATGTCAAACGTAATGTTCATTATGTGGAAGACTGTAATAATCTCAGGTCTAGGGATTCAATGATATAACTATTAGAGGTTTAATTATGACCATGACATAAACCTCATCTTTGGGTCATGTCCAGTATATGTTTACCAACATATACCCATAAGTTTAACTTGTATCCCATACACATAATCATCATATGATTATCTAATTAAACTTATACTAGTTCTTCATAAGTACTAGGGACGGGGATTATTATAATAAACATGCAAGAGATATAATAATCAACATTCAATATCTTTATTAAAACATAATCAATAGATAACATTAATCGTTCAAATAACATGCCTAGTGTTGGGTTTTGTGCAATCATGCGCAGCGGAATAAACCCAAAAGCCTAGATCCGATCAAGATGATTAAATTAATACGGAGATGAATTTAGAATACTAACCGTGACGGAGCTTTAAAATTTCGGATCTTTGAATCTTTATTCTTCGTGCTTCTTTGAATCACGAACGCAGGAACACGACCTCAAAGCTTGGATCACGAACTTGGAGGAGTTGATGCCAACACCCTCTATGTTTATCCACACGCGGACGAATTTCAAGAGCGATTCTTGAACCGGATTGCTAGATCCAATAGAAACTCTTTCTATTATGAAGGCTATATGAAAAACAATGTTCTTATTCTTTGGGAGGAAGAAGAACTTATTTTTCCTCTCTCTTAGAGGCTCTCTAATTGATCTAGAATCAATACATACTGATTAGGTCGTTTTTAGAGGTTTATATACTTATTAGTCCTAAACCGTTTAGGAGAAATATGTTAAAACCCGTCACAACACGAAATCAGTTTTTGGGCCCGAACAGGGCCTGCTCGGCCGAGTCCTTTAAGGTGCTCGGCCGAGCACCTTTGCTCCAGAAAATCTGACCTTCTGATTTCCCATGCTCGGCCGAGTCATATGAGGTGCTCGGCCGAGCACCACCAGAATTCTGATTTTAGCCTTTTAAACAATTCGTCCTTTTGTGTGTGACCCCATAGGATTATATTAAGTTGACAATGAGTCCAAAAACATTTGTACCCATGAATCATGAGCGGACTCTAGCAAGCCATCATGATTACCCAATTAATATAACTTGTTAAAGTTCGCGAATCCATTATAGAACATATTACAGTCTTTATGTTCACGATGTCTATTGAACGTAAGCCATGGTCAATGGTCAACTTACAATGTTCAATGCTTTCTCGATCCCGAATGTATTGATAGTACAAATCATATTTGAGCACGGCCATGCATTTCATCAATACCATTCATCAAGTGGCCAGCGCTTGACATCTCTCTTTACGAGGAACAAATCCCATCTAGACTTATTACCTTTCCCTACATGAATCCGATTACGCCAATTATATTCTTTATAGCTACCCGGTTAGGGGTAACGTTTGAATATGTCAAACGTAATGTTCATCAGGTGGAAGACTGTGATAATCTCAGGTCTAAAAGATTCCAGTAATATAACTATATGAGACTTAATTATGACATTGTGACCATGACATAAATCTCATATGGGTCAGTCCAGTATTTGTTCTCCAACAAATACCCATAAGTTTAATTGTATCTCATACACCATAATCATCATATGATTATCTATTAAACTTATACTAACAATTAATCATAATTATCAGGGACGGGGATTATTATAATAAACATGCAAAAGATATAATAATCAAACTTCAATATCTTTATTAAAACATAATAAACAGATAACATTAATCGTTCTTATAACGTGCCTAGAGCATACAACACCAACACCTAGAGCATAAAACACCAACAATCTCCCACTTGCACTATGCCTAATTAATGTATCGAATACCCATAGACCTAACATGACCATCATGCTTCGCTTGCAGAAGACCCTTTGTTAATGGGTCGGCAATGTTATCATTAGTTGGTATATCCATGTCTCCTCTATCAATGATCTCTCGAATGATATGAAAACGCCTAAGTATGTGTTTGGATTTCTGATGTGATCTAGGTTCCTTTGCTTGAGTAATAACACCATTATTATCACAATAAAGGTTTATTGGATTAGCAATGCTAGGAACCACCTCTAGTTCACCAATGAACTTCTTAATCCAAACAGCCTCTTTAGCAGCATCAGATGCAGCAATATACTCAACTTCAGTTGTAGAATCTGCTACGGTACTTTGCTTAGAACTCTTCCAGCTAACAGCACCTCCATTAAGCACAAATACAAATCCAGATTGCGATCTAGAATCATCATTGTCGGTTTGGAAGCTTGCATCTATGTAACCATTTACAATAAGATCATCTTCCATACCTCCATACACCAAGAACGAATCTTTAGTCCTTCGCAAGTACTTAAGAATCATTTTGACTGCAATCCAGTGACTCTCACCAGGATCTGATTGGTATCTGCTCGTCATGCTCAAGGCATACGAGACATCGGGTCTGATACATATCATGGCATACATGATGGATCCAATAGCAGAAGCATATGGGATTCCAATCATTCTTTCACACTCATCAGTTGTCTTAGGACACTAATTCTTGCTTAGAGTTATGCCATGACCTACTAGCAAATTTCCTCTCTTAGAGTTTTCCATGCGGAATCTCTTAAGAACTTTGTCAATATATGTATCTTGACTTAAACCAATCAATTTCTTAGATCTATCACGATAGATCCTTATGCCAAGGATGTAAGCGGCTTCTCCCATATCTTTCATTGAGAAACACTTTCCTAACCAAGTCTTTACAGACTGCAATGCAGGAATGTTGTTTCTAATGAGCAATATGTCATCAACATATAGTACTAGAAATAATACCACGCTCCCACTAATCTTCTTGTATACACAAGGTTCATCTTCGTTCTTGATGAAGCCAAACTCTTTGACCGATTCATCAAATCGAAGATTCCAACTCCTAGAGGCTTGCTTCAATCCATAAATGGATCTTTGCAACTTGCATACTTTGTTGAATTTTTTGGATTTACAAAACCTTCAGATTGTGTCATATAAACATCCTCAAGTAAGTTCCCATTAAGGAACGCTGTTTTGACATCCATTTGCCATATCTCATAGTCAAAATTTGCGGCTATGGCAAGTAAAATTTTTATAGACTTGATCATTGCTATGGGTGAAAAGGTTTCATCATAGTCAATACCATGAATCTGCCTATAGTCTTTCGCTACAAGTTTAGCTTTATAAGTATGCACCTTTCCATCCATGTCAGTTTTCTTTTTGAAAACCCACTTGCATCCTATGGTTTTTACACCTTCGGGAGCATCAATCAAGTTCCAAACTTGATTATCATACATGGACTTAATTTCATATTCCATGGCTCCAAGCCATTTGTCTGAATCAGGAGCGGACATCGCTTCTTGATAGGAAGTAGGTTCGTCATCAACTATGACTTACACTTCATTACTATCCGTCATGAGAAATCCATATCTCTCAGGTTCGGATCACACCCTACCAGTTCTGTGAGGAACTTGAGTAGTCTAATTAGGTTCCACAACTCCTTGTGAAACTTGATCAGATTCAACCATCGGTTCTATGTTATTTTCGGGTTCTCGAACCTCTTCGATATTAATTTTACTCCCACTAATTCCTTTGGAGAGAAACTCTTTCTCTAGAAAGGTACCATGACAGGCAACAAACACTTTGTTTTCCGCGCGGTTGTAAAAATAATAACCCTTAGTTTCCTTAGGGTAACCCATAAAAAAATATTTGTCAGATCTTGGTGAAAGTTTGTCAGAGATAAGTCTCTTAACATAAGCTTCACAACCCTAAATCTTCATGAAAGACAAACTAGGTTTTCTTCCAGTCCACATCTCATATGGAGTCTTTGGAACAGATTTTGTTGGAACATTATTTAGTGTAAGAGAAACAGTTTCTAGTGCATGTCCCCAAAAGGATAAAGAAAGATCAACTTGACTCATCATGGAGCGGACCATATCCAATAAAGTCTTATTTCTCCGCTCAGACACACCATTCCATTGTGGTGTTCCAAGTGGAGTTAATTGTGAAACAATTCAACAATCTTTAAGATGATTGTCAAATTCTTGGCTTAAATATTATCCACCTCGATTAGATCGAAGTGATTTAATAGTTTTTTCCAAGTTGATTCTGTACTTCATTTTGAAATTTTCTAAATATCTCAAAAGATTCACTTTTATATTTCATTAAATAGACATAGCCATATCTACCAAAATCATCAGTGAATGTTATGAAGTATTGATATCCTCCCCTAGCACTGCTGCTCATTGGTCCACACACATCAGTATGTATGAGTCCCAATAAGTCACTAGCCCTTTCACCACTCTTAGTAAAAGGTGCCTTATTCATCTTTCCAAGTAAAAAAGACTCACAAGTTTCATATGATTCAAAATCATGTGAATCTAAAAGTCCGTCCCCATGGAGTTTTGAGATACGCTTCTCATTAATATGACCAAGACGGAAATGCCATAAATAAGTGTGATTTATATCATTAGGTTTGGATTTCTTATTTACATTATAGATATCCTCTTTATTCACATTCTCAACGTCAAGAACATAAAGGCCATTAAATTAACATGCAGTACAATAAAACATATCATTTAAATAAATAGAAAACTTCTTATTATCAATAAGAAACTTAAAACCTTCATTATCCAAACAAGAAATTGAAATAATATTTCTACTCAAATCCGGAACGTAATAACAATTGTTCAAAACAAGAATTAAACCGCTAGGTAAAATGACATCATATGTTCCTACGGCTAATGCAGCAACTCTTGCTCCATTCCCCACGCGTAGGTCCACCTCGCCATCTTTGAGTAGCCTCCTATTCCTTAGTGCCTACACATTTAAACAAATGTGAGATTGTAGACACCCCATTTGAACACACATTTATGATTACACTGCTCTCGTGTCTCGCCTTTGTGTTTTGATGAAAACTCATTAGTTTTGTCATGTTTCGTTAAGTTTCTAACTGAATCCATTAGTCAGGGGCTAAACTGAACAACAGAACTTTAGATAAGGGCAAAACATTACTTCTGTATTGGATGCCTCGTACGAGACATTGATGTCTCGTACGAGACATCTCCTCTGTCTGCGAGTTTGATTCACTTTCCTTCTCCATCCCGATCTCTTTCTTGGCCAACACTCTCCTAATCCGGGAAACATATCAGTAGGAGACTTCCTGGGGGTTTCCAATTGATTCCTTACCTAATTAAATCTCTCTACTTGGTCCCTAAGCAATCTAAGCCTATAAATAAAGAGTCTTTCACTCCTAATGCTAGTTAATGGTTCCCAGTCATCCTAATAGAGGTTAACAACTCTCCAATCAGTCACTCTCTCAAGAATCCCATTTTTATACCTCCCTCACACCCAAACACCATCAAAAGATCATCTTTTCAAGCCAAGTTCATCACAAAACTCTTGGATCATCAAGGCCTTAGTCAAGGCCATCAATTGGAATCTCAAGAACGCTTTAGGTAAACTCCTACGCTTTTAATCTCTACTTCTCATCTCATTCTTTGTTTTAGAATAGTGTATTCCCATCAAAAGGATCATCCTAGAGCCTCTCCAATCCATGGAGATGGTCTCGAAGCACACGATCCGACATTCCAATAATTAAGAAATTAATTATTGGTTTTCTTTGTTTTAATTGTATTACTTGTTCTTTATTTGATGATGAAAAAAATTCCAAGTAATAAATACCTAGCAAGCGCACTAGTTACCGATGTAGTAACGCGCGAAAGCGAGGGTCGATCCCACAGAGACTCGTTGGATCAACAAGTAAATTTAATTAGTGCAAAGAGTAACCAAGGGTGTTTTTTTTGATTGATTTTGATTAAACTAAATTAACTACTAAACGATGAAAATAAATTACTTAAATTAAAGATCACTAAGCAAGCAAAGATTTAATTCAAGATGACCAAGATTCACAGATTGGGGTTCACAACTATCTCCTCTCTATGCTATTTTATTAAAAAGATTATTAAACTTGTTCAAGAAATCGTTCACTTATTTAAGAGTTGGGACGGTCTGATCACCGGATCGCAACCCTATTATTATCTCTATGTGAAATATTCCGTTAGGTCAACAACACACAAAAACAATTTATTAAGTTCTTAAGAACACTTGATCTTAAATTCTTTTGATTTCCGAGAAGTCCTCAATTAAATCTAATCACAAGAATATGATTCAATATATAAATTATTCACGCTAGTGAAACAATCTAAACCAAGATGATTTAAAGATCAAGAATATCAAGTCATATTAATGAAATCCTTAAATTAATTACGTTCTATTCTTATGAACAAGAACAAGATTAATATTTAATTAAGCCCAATTTAACATAGAGATTTGATAGTTATTACTCCCAATCCATGAATAAAGAAATTAGCTACTCATCGACATAGCAATAAACACAAGAATATAATTAAAAATCATAAACCTGGATAAACGCTTGATGATGAATAATCTCCCAAATCTTGTTTACACCTTGAAACTTGAATAAAACCTCAAACAAAGCCTCCAAAATAAAATACTGTAGTCTAATATTTATACAGAGAGAAAACTAGGGCCAAAAGTAGGGAAAATAGGGCTAAAACCCGTCTGGCAAGGAAAACCCGAAATTCAGTGCGTAGAAGTGGGCGACCGCCCGGGTCAGAGTGGGCGACCGCCCATTCAATCAGTTTGGAACATCTCAAAGTCGCCTTAGTGGGTGACCGCCCGGGTCAGAGTGGGCGACCGCCCACTCTCCTGGAATGGACTTTCTTCATTTTTCTTCTTTTCTTCACCTCTTTGACTCGCTTGACCACGGTTGACCTTTGACTCTGACTTTGACTCGAGCAATATTCAGTCTTCGACAAATTACAACCCACGGACTTTGCAACCACACAAAATACACTACAAAGTGTCTTAAAACATTACAGATCCAACAAAGTTCCATAAATCATAAAAGACCAAAAATATATCCAATCTAAACTATATTACAACCAAAAACTGATGAAATTAGTACGAAAATGCGGAGATAATACATGTGTAAACCGCTCCATCAAATTCCCCCACGCTTAGACCATTACTCGTCCCAGAGTAATATTCCTAACCCCACATCTAAACACCGGTCTATTAAGCGTAGCATGGAAAAAAATGATACCTAGCTCCTCTACATCTCCCATCAAACAAAACCACGACAAGATAAAGAAAATCAACCGGAGTGTAAAGGACTCCGCTCCTTATAACTCCCCAAACAAAACAAATGCGACTGGCCCTAATTGATAGCACACCCATGATAAGAACCTAAAACGCCATCCAATTAGGGCCCACACAAAAAGCTAGGGGGAACTATGTTTCCCCCACGCTTATCTTTCACTACCTTCTCCCTCAAAAAGAAATCAAAGCTAGGATACTCCTTAGCAATGATTTACCTCATAAAAAAAACTCCAACGCCCCCTTATGACTCCAACAAAAAAAATATGAGGATTTTCTATCCTATTCGCCTCTAACCAAACCTCCTACACCAAACATGTCATACCCAATCACTCCAACCGCTCTTGTGACGCCACGCCAAGCAAAAACAAAGAATCACTCAATTTCTCTCCTTTTGCCTAGGCGCCCTTTCGAGTTTTCACCTAGCCTCTCTTTTCTTTTATTTTATTTTTTTGATATATATATATATGTATATTTTTTTTTTTTTTATAACTAAAAACAAGTAACGGTGATATAACAGCAGCAACCACAAATAATAATACCCCACACTTAAAACCATACAATGTCCACAATGCATAAACAATAAAGAGTCGGTGGTGAAGGGATACCTCCAAACACTACTGAGGTGGCGGAAAGAAGTGGTCCCAAGCACCACTGGAACTGCTGCCCTGCCCTTGACCGCTCGAACTACTCCCAGGCCATTGCGGTGGCTGTGCTTGTTGTCCTCCCCATGAAGACCCTTGCCACTGCATGTTAGGTGTGGGACATATGGGTCAAACTGTCGCGGTGGTGGCAACCTCTGAAGCACATCTCTGAAAAACTCCTGCTGGGCATTCTCCTGCCTCTGTAATCTATCCTCGATCCTGTCCTCCCAACAGCTCCTGTTATACTCCCACAATTGCATCCTCTGATCCATATCCTGGACCCGCCTATCCACTGCATGAATCTATCCCGATAGATAATGCGTATATTTAATGTGGGACATCTCCCCAATCTCCTCCTCAAACGGATCACCCCCAGCACCTTGCTCCTCTTTATCACCAACTGGCTCATCATCCATCGGTTGTGGCCCTTGGGATGTGCTCGCACCCCATGTGCACTGCCCCTCGTGAGGAATTTAGCATCAACCGCTGGACCCGGAAAGAGATCCCTTGGGACTTGCAACAAATCCGCTCTTGCCTTCCCAATCAATCCAGTAATGAGCAGCGGGAAATTAAAATTAGAGCTGCTCATGTTCTGGATTGTGTGATAAATTTCAGCACGGATAATATGCCCCATATTTATTTTAGCTCCTGTCAACACACAGTGCATAAGCACCGCCCGTCTCCAATGAACTTCATTGAAATGTGTGGTGGGGAGAATCCTCTCGCAAATGAACCTGTGCAAGTATCTCAACCTGGGCTCTAAGTCTCGGGTGAACAATATTTGCCCACTCCTCTTGTTTGTCAAGTCAAGCACCCCAAACGTTGGGACCAGAACATCCAGCCTATGCCTATAATCCCCTTGGATTGCCTCACCATTCTGACATACGCACAATCCTCGGGTTGGACCGCATTAGACATCCCATAATACGCATTAATGTCCGTGCCCAAATAGCCAATGTCAGTCCCTCGCACATGGGACGTTGCATCATTTCCCCTCTCAGCGGCATTTGCATAAAATTCTTTAACATATTCCCCTACCCCATTCTCTGCCGGGTGAGCCGCAAGTCTATTCCACTTATACCGGGTAAACAACTCATTAAGTCCCAAATCTTCTTTTTGAACTCCCTTTCAACATTAAAATGTTTATGGGACCAACGGTTATACCAAATTTCGGCCTTCTCACCCACAAAAAGGGTTCGATCAAAGTTTGGTTGGGGAGATACTTCTCTAGGGGGAGCACGACCTCTAGGCATTATACAATACAAGACTACCCAACAGCCACAGAGAATTAAGCGAAAAAGGGATTCTTACGTGCTCGCCGGAGACTCGCCGGAAGTTCGCCGGAGTAAGAGAAGATGACCGGAAGAAAGAGCTTGCTCCACGATCACTTTTCCCTTCTAGAAGCACCTTCAATTCTCGCTCCAAGTTGCCCAATTTCACCCTTTTCTGTGTTCTTGACAACTTAACAATTCTTCCAATTCTTGAGATTTAATGGTGTTTTTGGGTTGAATTCTTTGAGATTAATGGAGGAGGAGGGATGGGTATGACAATTTGGTGATTAAGGGAGAAGAAGGTGGTGATTTATGGGAGAATTTTGTAGAGAGAAGGAGGAAGGACCCGGTTTTTGTAGAGAGAGAAGAGGGTGGAGGGTTAGGGTTTGAAGAATGAAGGGGAAGGGTCCAAATTCTGACCAAATCCTGATTTGTCCGCCCAGTTCGCTTAGTGGGGACCGCCCATTCGATCAGTTTGCACTCCTTCGTTTACACCTTCCTGGGCGACCGCCCATAACCATAGTGGGTGAGCGCCCACTTTCCTGTAGCATTTTTTTTTTTTTTTAGCCACCCGCGCACTCCATTGCTGCACATCACCACAAACAAACATCACAAGCGTAATATCCATTATGAAAAATAAAAATAAAAATGACTCAAAGAATAAAAACTTTTTGGAGGGTGACACTATTCACACTCCCCTATAAACCCACAAACTCGGAGAGATCCAAAAAGGATGACACGGACAAATTTTCTGACCGCACTTTCGTTGCCTACATTCCCCCTAGGACAATAAGGGGCTCAGGTCACCGTAGTTCGAACCGACCCGGAAATAAAAGACACGAAAGCAATAATAATTTTTTTTTTTTTTTTTTTTTTTTTTTTTTTTTTTATGAATATCACCACCCCCAAACTAAGAACATGCTATGTCCTCATGGCATTGAAGAACACACCTCCCAATTCAAAATGATGATAAACTGAAAGGAAAAACATAAAGCAATAAAAATGATACCTAGTTGGGTTGCCTCCCAACAAGCGCCTTTTTTTTAAGTCTTTGGCTCGACATAATGCCACATGAAAATTAAGTGGCTCCCTCCGGGTCTGTCAACTCAATAACATCAATTTCATGATGTCTTCCAAAATAGATACCCCTCATAATAAGGCTCACTTGGTGTCCATTCACTTTAAATGTTGTCCCATCTTTCAAATCTCTAAGCTCTACAGCTCTTGGGGAAACACTCGAACCAATCATAAGGACCTGTCCACCTTGAACGCAGTTTTCCGGGAAAAAGTTTGAGGCGAGAGTTAAAGAGAAGGACCTTCATACCCGGTTGAGAAACTTGGGTTTAGGTTTTTATCATGATATCTTTTTGTCCTCTCTTTGTATAATTTGCACTCTCATAACTATCCTGCCTCATCTCTGCAAGCTCATCCAAGTAAGCAGTCTTTTCTCCCCTGCTAAAGTTCACTCCATGTTTAGCTGCTTGGTTGCCCAATATGTTTGGTGCTCTAGTTCCACTGGAGATGAAAACTCTTTTCCATACACAATCCGGTACGGGCTCATTCCAATGGGGGTTTTGTAGCAGTCCGATAAGCCCACAGTGCATCACAAAATTGTCAGCCCAGTCCTTCCGATTTGGACGCACCGTTTTCTCAAGCACCGCCTTGATTTGGCGATTACTCACCTCCACTTGGCCCGATGTTTGAGGGTGATAAGCCGTACCAACTTGTGACCCACCCCATATCTTTTTAGCACTTGATTGAACATTCTGTTGTGAAGTGCGTCCCTTGGTCACTGATAATGACGCGCGCACTCCTACCTGCTAAAGATATTTTCACGCACAAACTTGCAAACAATATTAGCATCATTAGTCCGGTAGGAATTGCTTCCACCATTTAGACACATAATCTACAGCAACAAGAATATACAAGTAGCCTTGGGAAGGGGGAAAAGGACCCATAAAATCAATACCACACACATCAAAAATATCAACAATTAAATTATGTTGTAGGGCATTTCATCTCTCTTTCCTATGTTGCCGGTCCTTTGGCATCTATCACACCTCACACAAAAATCATGAGCACTTTAATAAAGTGGGCCAATATAGACCCGCTTGCAATACTTTTCTAGCGGTCTTTTGCCCACTAAAGTGACCCCCATTGGAGTTCGTGGCAAAATCTCAACACACTAGCTTGCTCATGCTCCGGAATGCATCTCCTAATTATCTTGTCCGGGCAAACTTTCCACAAATAAGGGTCATCCCAAATGTAATGCTTCACATCCGATCTAAACTTTCGTTTTGATCGTAAGTGAAGTTAGGTGCATAATATTAGAAACAATGAAATTCACAAGATCCGCATACAAGGCTCATGAACATGTAACGCAAAAGTTGCTCATCCGGAAATTTTCATTAACCGGAATCGCACCATCTATCCACATTAGTAAAAGTAAAGTTCTCTAGCCTAGATAAATGATCAGCCACCACATTTTTGGTCCCCTTTTTGTCCTTTATTTCTATGTCAAACTCCTGCAGTAGGAGCATCCACCTAAGAAGTCTAGGTTTAGCATCCTTTTTATTCAGCAAATATTTAAGTGGCAACATGATCAGAGTAGATAATCACATTAGACCCAAGCAAGTAAGAACGAAATTTTTCAAGAGGCAAACACAACTGCTAAAAATTCTTTTTCAGTGGTAGTATAATTCAGTTGTGCATCATGTTAAAGTTCTACTTGCGTAATGAATCACGTG
>JAOWBW010003055.1:0-42578 GCA_026119855.1 Campanula takesimana
ATTCCCGAGTGGAAATGGGAGCTTTGACTATAGATTTCGTTACGGGACTACCTCGTGCCCGTAGGAAGTATGGACAGTGTTTGGGTAATAGTGGATAGATTGACCAAGAGTGCCCATTTCTTGCCTATTGACATCAATATATTCGATGGAGAAGCTTGCGACCCTTTATATCGACGAGATTGTGAGATTGCATGGGGTTCCGTTAGCATTGTGTCAGACCGAGACCCGAGGTTTACTTCTAGATTCTGGAAGGCGTTTCAAGAAGCTTTGGGTACAGATTTGTGATTCAGTACGGCTTTTCATCCTCAGACCGATGGTCAATCCGAGAGGACTATTCAGATTTTGGAGGATATATTGCGAGCGTGTTCGATAGACTTCTCCGATCTTGGGATTCGCACCTACCGTAGTGGAGTTCTCTTACAACAACAGTTATCAGGCTAGTATCGAGATGGCACCGTATGAGGCCTTGTATGGAAGAAAGTGTAGATCGCCTATTTGTTGGGATAAGGTCGGTGAAGCGAATATCGTGGGTATTGATTTGCTTCAGGATTCAGTTGAAAAGGTTAGAGTTATCAGGGATCGATTGAAAACAGCCCAGAGTCGACATAAGAGCTATGCAGATAACCGAAGGCGAGATCTTAGTTTTCAAGACCGGTGATTTTGTGTTCTTGAAAATGTCTCCGAAGGTGGGTATTCGTAGTTTTGGGAAGAAAGGCAAATTGGCTCCAAGGTTTATTGGCCCGTATGAGATTTTGGGAAAGGTTGGACTTCTAGCGTATCGTCTCGCGTTACCGTCATCCTTAGACCGGTTGCACAACGTCTTCCACGTTTCTATGCTTCGGAAGTATGTTCATAACCCATCTCACGTGTTACCGAGGATACCGGAGGATATTGAGCCCGATATGACGTATGAGGAACGACCGGTTCGGATCTTAGATTCTAAAGTCCAAGAGTTGAGGAGCAAAAGCATTGCGTTGGTTCGAGTTCTTTGGAGGAATCATAACATCGAGGAGTCGACGTGGAGAGCTCCGAGATGAGATCGAGAGAAAATTTCCGTGGCTTTTTGTTTAAGGTGCGTCTCGTTAAAATTCGGGTCGAATTTTCTTTAAGGGGAGTGAATGTCACGACCCGAAATCTAGGCTCTATTTTATTAGTAATAAATAATTATTAATTATTTAATTGCTTATTTATTTATTTAAATTATTATTTATTTAAATATTTATGTGTGCAATTTATGTGTTATAATAATTTATGCCTAGCATTCTATTTGGGTCTTAATAATTAGTGGAGTATCATAGTTGAGCTAGCATTTCAAAATAATTCCCCCTACTCCATCCCTTCTCCCTCACTCCACCCCCATTTCCCAGCCCATTTCTCTCTCTCTCTCTCCAAAGAAGAAAAAGGGGTAAGTTTCTCTCTTCATCTCTCTTCATTTACTTCCTCTTCCTCTCATAATCTCTCATTTCTTAAAACTCGAAATGTGTTTAGATCGTCGATAGGATCGCGTAGAACCAAAAGAATTGAATTTCGTCATCTTTGAGAATTTTCAGGTAAGTTGCTTTTCCCCCATTTTTATGCTAAAATGTTCATATCATGTTCATATAATGCTTTTGTTGTTATATTTGAAGTTTGGTTGAGTTTAGAATTGATTTGGAATTTATTTGAGTTTTTGGGTAAAAATGGTGAAAGCTTGAATGTGGGAATTTGGTCTTGTTTTCGGTTGATAAGGTTGTTGTTAAGGTCCCCTTTTGGGTTAAATGATGTGGGGTACCTTGGAAATCTTGTTGGGGAGTGTTGATTTTGGGTGTTATGGATTTGGTATGAAAATGGTAAGGCATTTTGATGAACCCAGCTGGGAATTCCTCCCAGCCCGCAGACCAGGCGCCCGCCCGCCTTGACCCAGGCGCCCGCCTGCACCCCCTTTTTCCAGCCCCAAACCTTCTGTTGAAACAAGCGCGCCCTGCTCCTGCCCGAGCGCCCGCCCGCCCGCCTGCATGGGATTTTGTCCTTTTGCTTGGTTTAAGACTTAGGCTTAACTAGTTTAGATTTATTTCTTCTAATTGACTTAAGATAACACCGTGGAACACTTTATTGATTGATTTAATTCTTTTGTGAATAAATATGATATGGAATTTGATTTAGTATCATTTTGGGAATGTGGTTCATCTTTGATGTGCGGTTTGTATTGGTTTACCCTTGTGGTGATTTAATTGGAATGGTTCCCTACTTTGGAACCTTAAGTTGTTTATTCATGCTAAATTATTATTACTTAGCATTTATTTGGAAGCCCAGCTGGCATATTTGTTGCATCGGGCGATGGGAAAGATTATAATGGCAAAGCCAAGTCCATTATAATGTTGACCATTGTTTTGCCCCCTTCTATACCCCTTTTCCAGATTGGCCTTGGAAAAGATAAGTTAGCTTCCTTTGTGAATGTATCTAGCTACCGAGCATGACTTTGTGGCATGGCTCTTGTCCTTTGTGACACTTTTATGGTTATTGTTCCGGTACCGGGGTTTTCTCTTCGGCTTTCATGCTATTATGAAGATGTGATTTGTTGATTATTGAAGCTGCGCAGCGATCCTTTATTTGGATGTATCGGTTTGGAAACCTTGGCTTATATCCTTTGTTATGTGTTTCTTTCCGCTGCTATCTGTTATGTGATAACTGCTACGTTGCTATCTATGATTTATTATTGTATATTGCATCTTAGCATGTCATGTAGTTGCATTAGTAACTTATTGAGATTTATCTCACCCCCTTTCTTTTATCTTTGTTTTTCCTTAACCCCCCCAGGTGCTAAGGATTAGTCTCGCTGATCACGAGAAAGAGGACGTCGAGTGTAGATACATTCTTTTGGGAAAGTTGTTATAGGTTGGTTTACATTATATAAATGTGTAACCTTTTTGGGATAGTTGTACCAAACAATGACGTCATTAAGATTTGTATATTTATCTTTTGTTGGGCATAAACTTGTGGAAGTTTATGATAGTTGTATTTGGTGTTATCAAACTTGGATTTGTAAAACTTTGGATCATCACCTTTTGGTATCAAATGGAATTTTTAACTTCGGTATTTCACAGTTTTGGTTTTAAGTCGACGTCCAGATCGCGGTCTCGGCCCGCGGGGTCCGGGGTCGCGACAGAAGAACTGACAGATTTAGCCTCCATGTTCGAAGAGCTTGCCATAATGAATGAATGCCAAGTCAACTCCATCCATGACACCATCATCATGAATGAGACTATCAGTGAGATCCAGCCAAGCTCCGAGCCGATCAACAATTGGTATTCAACAAAAGGTCCCGTGGTATCTGAGGAATTCTTAGTCAAGAAATGGGTTGCATACCCCGCACAGCAACAAAGGAAGAGCGGCTCACACTTACTTCGAGTCCGAGAGTGTCTCTAATACCCTCACCCAAGAAGATTTGGAGGCCATAGCCGAGCGTGTGTTTCCTTCTTTCTAATGAAAAATTTGATATTTCTGAGTACCCTGAGATTGCAAACATCATAAATGATGAATTAACTAATAATGAACTTAATGAACAAGTTAATAACGATTCAAATTATGATGAAATAGACCACGAAAACACAACATACTTAAATGAACTTGCTCAACAAGTCCGTAGTCGTAGTGAAAATGGTCCAAAGGCTGACGAAGAATTGCATGTTGTTAATCTGGGTACCGAAGAAGAACCAAGAGAGACTAAGATCGGAAGCTTCTTCAAAGGGGACGACAGAGACAGATTGACTGCACTACTACGGGAGTTCGTGGATGTGTTCGCATGGTCATACAAAGACATGCCGGGTTTTTGGACAGAAAGGTAGCGGAGCACAGAATTACGATCAGAGAAGATGCCAAGACGGTAAAGCAGAAGCTCAGAAAGATCAAGCCAGAATGGTCTCTGCAAGTCAAAGAAGAGATTGAGAAGCTCCTCAGTGTGGGTTTCATCAAGTTATCGAGTATCCGACATGGTTAGCCACATCGTGACAGTCAGAAAGGAAAACGGCAAGGTTCGAGTTTGTGTGGACTTCCGGGATTTGAACAAAGCTTCCCCAAAGGATGATTTTCCATTCCCTAACATCGACATGCTGGTCGACTCCACTGCTGCCTATGAGGTTCGCTCATTCGTGGATGGGTTCGCTGGGTACAATCAGATTCTCATGGCCGAGGAAGATCAACATAAGACAGCCTTCACAACACCGGTGGGTACCTTTTGCTACACAGTCATGCCATTTGGGTTAAGAAACGCTGGGGCTTCCTACCAAAGAGCCGTGACAGACTTGTTCCACGATATGATCACAAAGAAATCGAGGTCTATGTGGACGACATGATCATTCACTCCAAGGGACCGATGGTCAACATTTAATCAATCTCCGCAAGTTCTTCGAAAGGCTTCGTCAACACAAGATGAGGCTCAACCCTGAAAGTGCACGTTTGGGGTTATCCGAGGCGAAGTCCTTGGTTATATGGTCACTGAAAAGGGAATTGAAGTAGATCCTTCCAAAATCAAGGCAATCATTGACATGCCTCCTCCAAAGACGCAGAAAGAGATCAAAGGTTTCATGGGCAGACTGCAATACATCAGTCGGTTTGTGCACCAACTCACTTCCATGTGCGAGCCAATCTTCAAGCTACTCAAGAAGAATGTGGCTCTAGAATGGACCGAAGCGTGCCAAGAAGCGTTCGACCAAGTGAAGCATTACTTGACGTGCCCTCCTGTTCTAGTTCCACCGCACAAGGAGAAGCCTCTTTTGCTCTATCTCACTGTCAATGATGAAGCCCTAGGGGCTATGTTAGCACAAGAGAAACGAGAGTCCACAAAGGAGAATGCCATTTATTTTGTCAGTCGCCGATTCCAAGGAGGCGAAAAGAACTACTCTGTCTTAGAGAAGTCATGTGCAGCATTGGTTTGGGTCACTCAAAAGCTCAAACACTATATGGAAGCTTTTCCGATCAAGCTAGTAGCAAAGGTGGACCCGCTCCGCTACATCTTCGAGAAGCCTTTCATGTCAACAAGAATAGACAAATGGTACTTCATGCTCGCCGGCTATGATATCACTTACGTCACACTAAAATCCATCAGGGGGAAAGTGTTCAGTGACCAGCTTGCCGAATTCCAGTGTGACGAAGTGAAGGGGGAAGACGTACAGTTCCTCGACGAGCATTTAATTTGTACTGCAATTGAGGAAAACAAGTGGCAACTTTTTTTCGATGACGCCGCCAATAAACACGGTTTTGGTATAGGAATATTGCTTGTCGATCCAAAAGACATCTACACTCCCATCGCCATCCGTCTGGAATTCGAAGCTACCAACAACATTACCGAGTACGAAGCATGCGTAGCAGGGCTCGAAGCAGCTCTCGAAAGAAACGTCACAGAACTAGAAGTATTCGGCGACTCTTTCCTCCTTATCAATCAGCAATCGGGTAAATGGCGAATCCAAGACCCGACCCTACAACAGTATGGTCAGCACCTTGAAGAATTGGTTGAACAATTCCAAGAGATCACTTTCAACTACCTGCCAAGGGATAAAATCGCTTCGCCGATGCACTGGCCACTATAGCTTCATTAGTCGAAATGCCCAAAGGGAAAATGGTGAAGCCTTTCAAAATTTCCCCAAGGAACAGTCCGGCGTACTGCATGAATATCGAGGTCAACGAGGTTCAAACAAAACTCTCCTTGGTATTCAGATATCATGAATTTCCTCAAAGATGACATTTATCCCGAGAATAGCAATAAGAAGTCTCAAGCAGCTCTGCAAAGGCTAGCCTCTCGGTACGTACTAATTGGGGACCGAGTCTATAAAAGACACCACGACGGGATCAATCTCTTATGCGCCAATGAGGCCGAAGCTCAAGAGATAATGTGTGAAGTGCACGAAGGAGAGTGTGGACCCCACATGAATGGATTTATGCTGGTCAAAAGGATACTCCGCATTGGTTACTATTGGAGCACTATGGAACGAGTCTGTATCGAGAAAGTCAAAAGGTGTGCCAAGTGCCAATTCTACGCTAATCTGCAACATGCTCCTCCCTCGCAACTTTACAACATGGTTACACCTTGGCCTTTCTCTTGTTGGGGGATAGACATCATCGGTAAAGTCCATCCTGCCGGAAGCAATGGGCAGTCATTCGTCCTAGTGGCAGTCGACTACTTCACAAAGTGGGTCGAAGCACAAGCATATCGGAACCTCAACGCCAAGAAAGTGGCCGAATTTGTAAAGATTAATATCATGTGCCGATACGGCGTGCCGCATGAAATCATTTCCGACAACGGCTCTCACTTTGAGAAGGAAATGGATGCACTTTTGGTAGAATACAAGATCACCAAGCACAAGTCATCTCCTACCTTACCGTCCCCAAGCAAATGGCGCGGTCGAAGCAGGAAATAAGACCATCAAGACCATCGTCAAGAAAATGGCCTCAACAGGAAGGGATTGGCCCGAGAAGCTACCATTAGCATTGTGGGGCTACCACACATCAATACGGTCTGCAACAGAAGAAACTCCTTATGCATTAGTCTATGGTTCTGAAGCCGTACTCCCAATCGAACTTGAAGTTCCATCTCTATGGGTCCTCCTCGAGAATCAAGTCAACCAGGTCAACTGGATGCAAAGTCGATATGAACAACTAGCCTTACTCGACGAGAAAAGGCTAAGAGCACTCGAACGTACAAGGGCATATCAGTAAAGGATGGCAAGAGCTTTCAACAAAAAGGTAAAGCCTCGAAACATCAATGTGGGAGATTTGGTCTTAAGACAACATCCTCTAATGCCATGAATCCCCTGGGGAAATGGGGACCCCAATGGATCGGTCCGTAGTGGTCAAAAAGATACTAAGCGGCGGTGCAGTCCGGCTTGTGGATTTAGATGGTGACCAGCTGCCAAAGGAGGTCAACCTCGACAAGCTCAAGAGGTTCTATGCTTAACAAACAAAGACCATAAAAAAAAAATAAAAAAATCGCTCGCTCGCTAGGTTGAAAACCCGCAAGGGCGGCCTAGGAAAAAATTAGAGCACGTGCAAAAAGGAAGCCCGCTAGATTGAAAACCCGAAAGGGCGGTCTAGGCAAAAAACAGGGTGCACAAAAAAAAATGGTCTTTGTTTGTTTGAACTACGGAGACCTGAGCCTCCCAACTGGAGGAACGTAGGCAACCTTCGGGTGCGGTCTAAAACATATCAAAACTACCCAATTCACTTCAAATAACAAGATGAAATTCTTATTCATTCAATGAATTATTCAAACCATTACAACGGATTTATTGAGCAACAAAGACATCAAAATATTAAATCCTAAAACAAAGTAGTCTAATTGCAATCTCTTGGGGTACAAAGAAAAATCTAATCTTTCTTAGGTTGGGAACCCATTGCTTCTTGTTATGCCCTTTAGTCTTCTTGGATGGGGACGGAACATTCTTGGGACCGCCAAGACGGGAGAAAACGCTAGGACGGACGGAGCTTCATCAACGGCTTTCCTTTTTCCCTTATCAAGCGGAGCCTTAGCGGGGACAACCATGGGACGCTTCCACACATAGGAGGAATTTCCTTACCTTTCTTCTTCTTAAGAAAGTGGACGGGGTCTATAGTCCCGCACATGAACCACCGTCTCTCAACGGGGTCAATCAACATCGTCATTGGGCCTTCCAAACGATCAAAAACGCTCGGACGCTTCTCTACCATCGGGACGGACCCCACAGCTGGAACGGCGTTCACCATTGGAACGGACTTCTCACCCTCGGGAACGGAGACCTTGACTTCAAAAGAGAAAGTCATTGGGGCCATTATGACAAGAATTTTGTGGTTTAGGAGGAGAAAATGTTTGCAGAAGAATGCTGTGTGACCATTCTGGTCGAAAATGGTTCAAATTTATAGCTGTTAGAACATTCTGATCAGAAAAAGAAAAGGGTTGTAATTCAGCAGGCCAGAAGCGCACGCCTCCGACCAAGGTTGCACAACGCGCGCGCCTCCCACAAGCAAGCCCAATGCGCGCGCCTTTGACAGCAGTTCAGACAGAAACAACCCTTGTCAGTTCAGAACAGAACCCAAGCACTTCATATCAACCTACCTGCAGCAAAATCAAATCCAAGCAGCAAAAAGGAGTTCAAGCATCAACAACAAGCATTCTTTGGCACACATTTGTTTGTAAAGAGTCGACACATAAGATCGAGTCGCTAATAAAGCATAAAATGAGTAGTAAGATAACTAGATTGTAAATACATGTTAAATGTTATACAGAATCAAACAGCAAAAATAAAAATTTTCAATCCCTCATCCTCTCAGCCGCAACAGCTCGGGCACATCATCACCAGCACTGTGCTCACCCCCTGCTACCGCTCTCGGTCTCCTCATCGTCATCATCATCTCATCATCATCATCGTCATCATCATCCTCAGACTCAGATGTCTCAATCACAACATCAGGACGGGTCCACTTGGCAGCTCTCCCTGATGAACTAGTGCCACCCCGGCTCTGGCTACCTTCTCGGCTCAGACTCCTACCATGGCTACCCCCGTGGCTCAGACTCCTGCTCAGCGACTGCCTCGCCAAGAGACAGCCTCATTAATGTCCAGTGCAGCATCCCTGCAGCCTCGTCCCATGCCCCGAGCACCTCGGGCAGCTCCTCTCGCAGCACCAGAGACAGCACCAGCAGCATCTCTAGTCATGGGCAGCAATATCCCTGCACAGCTCCAGCACCCTCTCCTCCAGCGGACGGAGCCTCCGCCTCATCCCCTTATTATGTCTGCCTAAATGCCTATAAGCAGCTACGGGCACCTGTTGCAACAAAGAACAGGAAAAGGAAATTACATCAATACAAAGGACAGAAAAACAAGACTGGAACTGAGAAATGCAAAGATGGTCAGAAAAACATACCACAGCAGCCTAAGCGGGAGGCTCTCTCTCCGGTGACATATCCTCGGAACAATCTCCCTCTGCTCCTCAAAGACCCCGAAGTTGGAATAAGTGTAATAGGAGGAGGCAAAGGAGGATCAAAACAATACCTGGCACCGGTAGTATAAAACCGAGCGGAGGTCGTAGGAGCAGCCTGTGATCTCCTCGGATCAGCAAACATAAAGCCTTGCATCAAGTTGTTCTCCCTGAAGAGGCCATAATCCTGATCCAAGTGAATATAAGGGACGGCATCAACCCCTACCATATATGCCGCGCAACCAGCCTCTGAAAGTGACCTCCAATTACGAGGGCAGAAAGGAGGAACGCCTGGAACTGCAGGACGAAGGGGGGTGTAAAAGTCTGTCACCTGGGTACCATGCTGCCAGAACACTCTGTCCCCAAATACTGAGCCATGCACTCACCCGAACTCATCAAAAGCTGAGAACGGGTAGGAATAAGAGTGTTCTTAAACCAGTGCTGAACTGATCTCCACAGATACAAAGAGAAGGCAACAGACTCAGGCCTCAAGGTGTCCAAGTGCCGTCGGGCTGAAGTAAGACTAATGGGGTTCGTGCCAGTCTTCACATTCCTCTCCTTATATGCCCCCACCGTGCGCAGTCCGGATACTGGGGCTGGCCTTCCTTGGCAATCTTGAAATCCCTCAGATTCAGGATAGCAAAAGCCCAAAGCTGTAGACAAGAGGCAGAAACAAAGTTAATGACAGTCAACACGAAAAAAGGCAGTTATGACCAAGGCAAGGAGAATATAAAAGGGACAGTAAGTGGTATACCTCCCACAGCAAGCTGAAGCCCGTAACCGAGCTAGTGGTCGAGCGGCTGGTCAAATCCATGCCGTGGTAACAAGCAGCTAAGCCCGCTGCGCCCCAGTTATACTGGCCGATCTGGTCCAAATCCACTAACAAGTCAAGCAGAGCCAAAGAGGCCGAAGATCCCCCGTTGGCAAACAGAGTATGGGATAACATGTACCAAATAAAGCAATGGGCCACGGCATCGACCCGATCAGCAGTAACACCTCGAGCCTCAGCCATCAAGATGCTGAAATAAGCCCGTATTCTCCCCCATGTCACTCGAGAATTCTTGACCTCGAACCGGCAGTCAACCAAAGCCAGTAACTCGTTCGGAGTCCGAACAGCCCCTCTCAAACCAAAAGGGACAGGCATCCCCATGAACGGAAAGCCCATCAAAGCTGTAAAATCGGTAGGCGTCATAGTCACCTCGCCCATGGGTAAATGGAAGGTATGGGTGGTGTCCCACCATCTTTCCTCAATGCCTGGACCATATCGGGGTCATTCTTCAAAGCTGGGAGGCTGGTGACAAAAAGACCAAAATGAGTCCCTGTAACTCGGGCCCGAACATTCTCAGGCAACCTCTTCCATATAGAGATGGGCCCATGAGCCCCACCACAAATCTCTGTCAAACGGGTCCACTCCTGAAAGGAAAGAAGGAACAACAAAAATTTCATCAGCATGATTGCTAGAAAACGGATGAACTCAACACAGAGATTTCAATGGCAGAACAATGTACAAGCAAGTATGGGAACATGAAAATGGGCGCCCCAACATGTTTCTTACAACAAATCAGCATCAACAAACAACATGCAAAGAATGATCAATAAATCTGCTGCAGCGATATTTCGGGTAAAGAAAACGAAACTTCATGAAATTCAAAATCGACAAGAAAGGTGAGGCATTCTTACCAAACCCGAAATCACGAAGTGAGAAATGTGGGTATGAGGCCGGACAGTAAGCAAACTCGGGTCTATAGCTTCAACCCCAATTTCGGGCTCCTCGCCCTGTGGCATCTCGAACGGAGGTGATTGCTGACGATCCGACATCGTTTATGTGATGGAATTGATCCTAGAGCAGCAAGAAAGTGTTTTGGGGTGATTTCTCTACGAAAATTGGGCTTGGAATTTGGAGGGTTCTTCAAAATTTTGAAAACTTGCCGAAAACAATGAACCGCCTGTTTAAATATGCTGAACTTATGTGCCAGGCGCGCGCCCCCCGACGTACTCATCCGAGGCGCGCGCGCCCATAACGAGGCCCGGACGCGCGCTCTTCCCATCATCAGGCAGGTTCAGAAGCAGTCTCCCATGCAAGAAACCATGCACCGTATCAAGGTTTCCCCACGGATTCCAAACTCCCTAAGTTCTGTCACGGGTGACATACCCCCCTCAAGGGTCAATCTCAACATTTCATCCCCAGCAGGAACATTTTCTGGTCGCGGTCAACTGTGCCCGCACCCCACAATTCAAAAAAGTCAAATGTGACTCCAAGTGGCACGAGACTTCAAAGCAATACCTTATCAACGAATTTCACTAACAGATTCGTCCTCAAAGGTTCACTAACGGCCTCTTCCAAGGTTCACTAACGGCCTCTCTAAAGGTTCACCAACGGCCTCATCAACGAATTTCACTAACGGATTCGTCCTCAAAGGTTCACTAACGGCCTCTTCAAAGGTTCACTAACGGCCTCTCCAAAGGTCACTAACGGCCTCTACAAGGTTTCACTAACGGCCTCATCAACGGATTTCACTAACGGATTCGTCTTCAAAGGTTCATTAACGGCCTCTCCAAAGGTTCACTAACGGCCTCATCAACGGATTTCACTAACGGATTCGTCCTCAAAGGTTCACTAACGGCCTCTCCAAAGGTTCACTAACGGCCTCCTCAAAGGTTCACTAACGGCCTCTTCAAAGGTTCACTAACGGCCTCTCCAAAGGTTCACTAACGGCCTCTCCAAAGGTTCACTAACGGCCTCATTCAAAAGGTTCACTAACGGCATCATTCAAGATATTCAGCCGGCAGGTCCACCTAACGGATCATGCCACCCCCTCTATCAACAAAAGCCGCTCACACAGGGACGCACCACTCTCTCTCGCAATTTCAAATTCCTACTTTCATCGAGTCTTTGCTTTTTTTTTTCTTGGTGATGTCCTCGGCGGGTGTTTTTAACTTTCGTCGACGCGTTTTGCTTTGCAATCCACATCATCGAGGGGCTCTGTACACACCCCGCCTTGGACCGCTCACCCTGATTGCACATTTGATCTTGCGTTTCTCCCCATTTTAAGTGTTTCTCGTTAGTTTCAGTCACTTCCGTTAAGTTCCTGACTGACTTTGTTAAATCCAGGGACTAAACTGAATAACAGGGCTGACTTTCTAGTCCATTCGGTCAAAATTGCCTTCTCTGAGTCGCGCGCCTCCGACAGGAGGAGCCAGGCGCGCGCGCCTCCCGCCCCCAAAGCAGGAAGCGCGCGCCTCTGGGCGTCAGTTACATATTTCTGACCAGGATTCTCTCCCTTGCTCAATTTATAGGATTTTGCCCGAGAAGGATTTCTTGGTGACTGAGTTTTGGCACCAAAAACACCTCTCTTTCACCTATAAAAACCTCTCTTTACCTCCATTTTCAAGGACCGGAAAAACCTTAGACCTTGGACCTTGGATCTTTTACTCTAAAATCTTACATTTTCAACAAAAAAGCCAAATTTCTTACCTTCAAGGCATTTCCAAAGGCATTCATCAAGAAGTGTTTGAAGTCTCTAGAAGACTAGGTAAAAACCATTTCCTTCCTCTTCTCGACTTCATCTCTTTGCTCTTTCTTTTTGTTTTATCAAAGTGCAATCACCCAAATCATTTTGGGACATGACTCTAATGATCACCTCATCTCATTGAGGTTGGTTAAGGAGTTATCTCCTACATTCCAAACTCTATTTTAAAACCCCTTTTTATGATTTAAAGAAAAAGAAGAAGAACGTTTATCATTCATGTAGATTTTGATCAAGCAAGACCAACTTTAGTTAGGCAAGATGGGTGTTTCGGTACTTCCCATCTCGTAATCTAACCCCCGAACCTCAAAATAAAGAATCTCTGTTTTCGTAATCAAACTTAGGCTATTATCAATAGGTTTTTCTTATGTTCCTCAAAACATAGGTGGCGACTCTAAACAATCTAAAACAAGTTAGACATCCTAGGATAGCTCACGCGCCCTAGCCTAGGCCGTAGCTCCCCGGGGTATCTACAGCAAGTCTAACCCACTTACTGTGATCTTCCCCAGCAGAGTCGCCACTGTTTGCGCGCGGGTTTTTTAGTTGTTCTCGAGGCAGTTTTCGTCCTTCGATTTACCTTTTTAATTGAGATTCGCCACCATGTTGTTGTTGGAACACGGACCGAGATATCTAGATTCGGGGGTTAAGTTATGAATTGGGAAGTCAAGGAGCACCCAATTCACCCAATCTAGGATTGGTCTTGATAAGAAATCATCATCATCGTTTCAAAATCATGCAAAATGTACGCAAAAGGAAAACAAACAAATAAATAAATGCTTATTTATTTGGGATGTCGGACAAGTGCTTCGAGACCATATCCATGAATTGGAGAGGCTCTAGGCTGATCCTTTTGATGGAATCACACTACTTTAAAGACAAAGAAGGAGATGAGAAGGTAGAAAACAATGAGTTTTACCTAAGCGTTCTTCAAGAATCCTATGGATGGCCTTGACTAAAGGCCTTGAATCTTCAATGAAATTGACTTGAATGGTCTGGTGAGGGTTTGAATTTTGTGGGTGAGGAAGAGGGACTGATTATGATAACCTTTTGATCAGATTTGGAGTGGTTCTTGGGTGAATAAGGAGTCTACCTTTTTCTGGTTCAAGAAGCTCTATATTTATAAGGGTTTTGGACCTAGGGTTTTGGCCAAGAAGGAAAGTTGTGGTGGGAATCCAAGACTTGATTCTCACAGAGGTATTTTTGGACTCTAGGATCGTCCATTAGGTTTTCCCGGATTGCTTAAGTGTTTTGCCAAGAAAAGGGGTTAAGATTAACAAGGAAACTGACCAAAACCCGACTGTAAGGAGGGATGTCTCGTACGAGGCATCAATGTCTCGTACGAGGCATCTCAGCGCTGGAATTCACTCTTTTCCCTCTGCAGCAGTTTTAATGTTTATTTTGGCCCCTGACTAACGGAGTCAGTCAGAAACTTAATGAAACATGTCCAACTTAATGAGTTACGACCCAAATCAAAGGCGAGACACAGAAATAGTGTGACTATGGATGAACATCCAAAATGGGGTGTCTACAGAGCCCCTCGGCGACGATACTTACGGATGAAGTAACTTCGTCGATAGAAAAGATGCCATTTTGAACTAGGAGTATGGTCGTGAAACACGTAAAAATTGAGGTTTAAGGTATTTTGAAAATCATTTTTGAAAACAATACTTGCGGTAAGTAAAGTTTAGAGTTTAGAGAGTACCCATACTGAGGAATCAATGGCCTTGACACAATTCTGAATATACTCTTTTTTGTTGATGACGAACCATCTCCAGTTGCAATCCATACTGAGGAATCAATCTCTTTGACTCCAATTCTGAACATGCCCTGTTGTTGATGACGAACCGTCTTTGATTTTGGAGACTCCAGTTACCCGGACCTTGCTTCTCCTTCCAATAAGGTTGCCTTATTTGTCGGAAAATGTGAATCCTATGTTATTAACATACTCTTGATAACAATTATCGGACTCTGGGTTTGGAGACGCCAATTACTTGGATCCTTGTTTCTCCTTCCAACGAGGTTGCCTTATTCACCGGAAAAGTGAATCCTATGCCATTAACATACGTCTCGATGGCAATTATGGGATTCTAAATGGTGGGATCCTGTGTTATTAACTTACGTCTTGATAACAGTCGTGGGATACCCGGATTTGGAGACGCCAAATACTCGGACCTTGCTTCTCTTTTCAACGAGACTGCCTTTCCGTTGAAAATGTGAATCCTATGCCATTAGCTTACACTTTGATGACAATTATGGGACTCTGAATGGTGGGATCCTATGTTATTAACTTACGTCTTGATAACAGTCGTGGGATACCCAGTTGTAAATCTTGTGCCATTAACCTACGTCTTGATGACAGTCATGGGATTTAAAGTTTGCTGATGCAAATTTCGTTGCTCACCCATGATCTTGGATGCGCGGTGAGGATAAGTTCATAATGAGAAACAACTTTGCTTGTTCCAATTCTGAAAATATCCATTTGTTGATGACTCAATATTCCATCTTGAACGGGGTTCAGATTCGACCTTTCAGTTAAAAGCAGGGCTTTTTCTGACCTTTATGTTAAAAGCAGGGCTTTTTCTGACCTTTCTGTTAAAAGCAGGGCTTTTCTGGAATTTCCCAAGAAAACATGGTTTTCTGAGATTTTTTTGGGGATCTCTCGTACGAGATATCGATGTATCGTACGAGACTTCTCTGTTTTTACGCATAACAAAGGCGCTGAAGGTGATTTTCAAATCACTTTTCTTATTTCATTTCGGGAATTCTCAACCCTAGGCGATATTTCCACTCAAAAATCTTGTTTTCACCAAGTTCTGGTAATCCCCAACCCTTTCAAATGGCCGGTGCAAATCATTCTCATAGGGAACACCTCTTCGGTAGGCACCTGAGAGGCAAAGTGTGGGCGACGGATGAGTTGTGCCCGTTCCCGATGATCATATCTCCCACGCCGTTCGAACGAGGCGGGTAAGGATCTCTTCCTTTGACTGAGTTTCCATGTCAATTTCGTCGTTGCATGTCTCAATTTGGTGCATTCGCAGTTCGACTTTTATCGACGTTTTGCCTAGAATCATTGTTGCTAGGGTTTATCATGCATGTCTGATCTTTCGATGGAATTTCACCCTTGTTGATGTTGAAAATCATTGTAGTATAGTAGTACATGATTTTAACTGTCGTTCTAGGCAATTCTGCGATTTTTCGAGTAAAATGCTTAAATGAGGATTTTACCGTTTTTCTGACATTTGTCTCTTTTGCCTTTGTTGTTTGCAGTCATTTAGGGTGATTGAGGGACAAGGTTGATGCCTCTATTGCTGTTAATGCTGGCCAGATGCATCTTACTGCTACTCGTATTGTAGCCGTCCGCGGCTTTCTATGGTGGGCCCTTTCTGAGACGCTATTTGCAAATCATGCGTCGACTGCCTTGTTTACTCTGTTGAGCTGCCTGAGAGATATGCAGCATTTCACTTATGCCTGTTGGGGTTTAGCTGGCTTGGCCCACTGCTATGTGGCTATGGATGAGAATTCGCGTGATCGGACGAACGCTGGCTTAGGCGGCTACAGTCATGCCTGGGAGGTACAATACTCATCTTCTTCTATATTCCTACTTTATTTCAGCCCCAGTTTATTTTCTGTTTAGGTAACTCATTCAGTTTTGACACTTTTCTATGTTTCTCCCATTTTGCAGGCTTGGGGCTACGCCATGTTTGGTCTCTTCTCTTTCGATCTCCGAGACAACACTGTTATGTTTCCAGATACTTTTTGATGGCATTGGGGCAACAGGGATACTCGAGATGAGCAGGCAGAGGGGGCTGACATGACGGTGGAGCGCATGCGGCTATATTTTGACAGGTGGGAGGCCGTCTCTGAGTCCGCTATCGCTTTCTTCCCTTGGCGGAGTCTGGGCATTGATCATGCCTACGGTTTGCCAGTATGAGGCTGCTGATGATTGGCCTTAGCGGGGGATGCTTCTATTTAAGAGAGAGAGTCTCTCGCCACCAGGGTGGTGGCAGACTCGATGTCATTGTCCTCTTGGACCCGCCGGCCCATATGCTTAGCTCTTATTCCATCGCGGAGGAGGAGAGAGGGGAACTCATTATTGGTCAGGATACTTTTGACCATATTTCCTTGGAGGCTGATTATCAGGACTTTCTCGCTCGTCTCATACCCCAGTTGATTCTGGAGGGTGATCAGGCTCAGGTCCAGGGAGTTATCCACGTCCCCTTCCGTCCACAGCTTGGACCAGCTTCATTTACCTATAGCGTGGCTGAGGGAATAGAGAGCACCGAGGATCTTCCCGCACAGTACGATATGCCTGAGGGACTCGTACCTCCTGCTGACGCGACCATGGTATGGTTTATGACCCTTCTTCCGTCATTTCTTGTCATTCTACCATTTCATTTCTCTGTTAATCATTCATCTGAAGATTTTGATATATCTATTTGTTTCTTCTCAATAGGTCCCCATTGCTGAATATAGAGAGGTCGCGGGACGGCTTTCCCAATTCATGGCCTATGCCAAGAGGGTAAAGAGAGAGACTGTAGATCTCTTAGGTCGATTGGCTCGCCAGACAGCGGAGTCAGCTTCTTGCGGGAAGAGACCTCGGACTGACGAATGATCACGTGGCGATGGCGACGTCTCCTTCCTTTTGATGCCGAGTAGATAGGATCCCCCATTCCCTCTTTTTGTTGACGATGTACTTATTGCCTCAGCGTAGGCGAAGACAACTTTTACTTCTTTGGCTTGTACCTATGCAACAGTTATTTCCTAACTCAAACACACAATACATTAGTTGATTTTAGTTTTATTTTTTGTATGTGTAAATGGATTGATTCATATCGGTTGGTCAACTAAGGGGTAATTTTATGAGATGGATTCGCGTTGGGCCATTTGTATGTGATGTATGAACTATTTCGGGTGAGTTCCTGGGTGATTGAGACATGTTTTGACTTGTCGAGCAACCTGGGATTTGAGCAGAGTTGTTGCTGTTCTGAACTGGGAGATGCCTCGTACGAGACATCTGTCACGACCCGAAAACTAGCCTCTATTTTATTATTAATAAATAATTATTATTTATTTATTTGCTTATTTATTTATTTAAATTATTATTTATTTAAATATTTATGTGTGCATTTTATGTTTCATAATAATTATGCCTAGCATTTTATTTGAGTCATTTGGGTTAGTGTAGTATTGTTGGGTCTTAATTGTTAGTAGGGAGTGTAAGTATTTGTGTTAGTAGATGGGGAAGGGGTCTAAGTGTAAGTTTTTGAAAATAATAACCAACAACTCCCTCCTTCTCCCTCACCTCTCCCTCATCCTCCATCTTTCCCAGCACACTTTCTCTCTCTCTCCTTGAATTTGGTAAGTATTTCTTCTCTTCCTTCTCTCTTCAATCTAACCATCTTCCTCTTGTTATTTCTCATTTCTTTAAAACATGAAACTTGTTTAGATCGTCGTTAGGATCGTAGAGGGCTAAAAATATTCGAGTTCCGGCAACTTTGAGAAAATTCAAGTAAGTTACTTTCCCCCCATTTTTATGCTAAAAAGTTCATATCATGCTTATATAATGCTTGGGTTGTTATATTTGAAGTTTGGTTGAGTTTGGAATTTATTTGGGATTTGTTAGTGTTTTGGCTAAAAATGGTGTTCTTGGGAATGTGGGGATTCAATCTTAGTTCAAGTGGTGGAATGATGTTATCTATGCCTCCCATAATCTTAGTTGTTGTTTTGGTTCATTTTGGAACTTGTTAAAGGAGTTGATTTTGAGTATTTTGTGTTGGGTGGATTTTTGGGTCGAAATTGTAAGAACCCAGCTCTGTTTTCCCGGCCATGAACCAGACCAGGCGCCCGTCCGGGTTGGACCAGGCGCCCGCCTACACCCCCTTTTCCAGCGGCCAGACCTTCTGGTCAATTAAGCGCCCGCCCGCCCCATGCCAGGCGCCCTCCCGCCCCCTGTTCCAGAATTCTGCCCTTTTGCATGGTTTAGGACTAATGGCTTAACTAGTTTAGGTTTTATTCTTCTAATTAACCTAAGTTAACATCGTGGAACACTTTATTAATTGGACTTGATTCTTTTGTGAATAAATATGTTATGGAATTTGATTAAGTATCATTTTGGGAATGTGGTCCATCCTTGATGTGTTGTTTGGGTTGGTTTACCTTTGTGGTAATTTATTTGGATTGGTTCCCTACTTTGGAATCATTAGTTGTTTATCGTGCTAGTATTTTATTACTTAGCCTTTACTTGAAAGTCCAGCTGGTATTTTGTGTGTGTTTGGGCGATGTGAAACATTATGATGGCACAGCCAAGTCCATTGTGATGTTGACCATTGTTTTGCCCCATTATTTCCCTCCTCCAGATTGGCCTTGGATGTGAGATGAGCTAGCCCCTTTGTGAGCACTTTAGCTATTGGTTTTCGAGCTTTGACTGTGTGTCACTGTCCCCTTGTTATTGGTTCCGGTACCGGGGATTTCTCTTCAGCTTTCACTATTGTGAAGATGATGATTTGTTGATTATTGAAGCTGCGCAGCGACCTTTATTTGGTTTATCGGTTTGGAAAACCTTGGCTAATATCCTTTGTTATGTGTTCATTTCCGCTGCTATCTGATATATGATGATTGCTATGTGTTATGTGATTTATTATTGATTATTGCATCATAGCATGTCATGTAGTTTCATTAGTAACTTATTGAAATTTATCTCACCCCCTTTCTTTTTATCTTTGTTTTTCCTTAACCTCCCCCAGGACCAAGGTATTAGACTCGCTGATCACGAGGACGTCGCGAGGGTTGAGCTTTTGGGGCAAGTGTATATTGGTGGATTTACATTATATAAATGTGTAACTCTTTTGGGGATAGTTGTACCACACTTTGACGTCACTAAGATTTGTATATCTTATTATTTTGTAGTGTGAGCTTATGGGGCTTACACTAGTACATTGTTGTTGTTAAATTGTTTTCCAAAACCTTGTGTTATCATCTTTTGATATGAAATGAAATTTTTATCTCCGATATTTTGGTATTTTGATTAGTAAGTCGACGTCCAGCTCGCGATCTCGGGCCCGCGGGGTTCGGGGTTGCGACAACATCGATCTCTCGTAGGAGTCATCCTCTGAATCTGCGACTGTTTCTCCTTTTTCCTCGAGGATTTGGTGTCTAAACTTGGATATAAACACCTCTAGTCCATCCTAAAATACTTGTACAGTATTGGCCAACCAGGTTGGATATTCTATTACTTTGATGAACCCAACACTCAGGAGTTTCTCTATTTCTTGTTTAACTTGTACCGACCACTCTGGCTTAATTCTGCAGAGTTTCTGCTTGACTGACTTTGAATCGGGAAGCAGCGGTATCTCGTGCTCAACAATCGAATTGGCTAGCCCCGGCATATCTTTGTATGACCAAGCGAAGACATCTATGAATTCTCGGAGAAGCGCTATGAGAGCTTGTCGGTCTTCCCCCTTGAAGAAACTGCCAATCTTGGTCTCTTTCGGATCGTCGTCCGTCCCCAGATTAACTGTTTGCATTTCTTCAGCATCAATAGGGCCATTTCCGCCATGAAAACCTACTTGCTTATTAATTTCTTTTAATATTTGTTCATTTTCTTGATCTATCTCATCATATGACTCATTATTATGTAATTCGTTAGAGTTATTAGTTAATTCATCATTTAGGACGCTGGTAATCTCAGGATACTCAGAAAGATCTATTTTTTCATTAAGAAAGTAGGGGAATACACGTTCCGCGATGGCATCCAAGTCCTCTTGGGTGAGCTCATCAGTAGCGGTATCTGAGTCTAAAGTAAGAGTTACAAATTTTCTTTCTCTATGGGGATGGGTAGTACACCCTAATTCCTTGATTAGGAAGTCTTCACTTGCTATGGGTCCCCCAGTTGTGTACCAATTCTGGATGGGCTCGTCACACTTCTTGATGATCTTGGTGTAGTCTTGGTTCGGAGCGTCCCCCTTATCTATTGCATTAATCTGAGTGTCCTCTAGCTTGCAAAGGTCGAGAAATTGGCGCAGTAGGTCTTCTCCCAACACAAAGTCCCACTCACTGTATGCTTCAGCCTTGGTACCCCCTAATTCTCGAGGTAGCCACGAGAATTGCATCGGTTCTGTTTCAAGCGAGTATGGATCACAGTCACTGAAGATTTCAAATCCCGATTGGCGCTTCCCCCTACGGTCAATCCATGGTTCAGGGAACATGAAGTATGGCAAGTATTCCCCCTCGTGCACAAAGTACCCATTTAGAGTCTTTCGATAGGGCGGTGCCAGTGGCATAATGTATGAAGTCCAATCCCTTTCATCTTTAGGGATGCCCTTGAGTGGTGACTATTGGATATTATGCCCTAGGCCCTTGAGCAAGGCCTATGCTTTATATCATAGCTTCATTGTTATAGAGATAACAAACCCGATTATTATATCTTTTGGATGTTATTATAATAATCATTGTCCCTAGCACTAATGAAGGGCCAGCATGAGTTTAATGGATAATCATATTATGATTATAGCGCATAGGATGCGGATTAAACTTGTGGGTACATGTTGGAGAACAAGTACTGGATAGACCCATTATGAGATTTATGTCATGGTCAAATGTCATAATTAAATCTCATAATAGTTATATCATTCATCCTTAGACCTGAGATTATCATAGTCTTCCACATGATGAACATTATGTTTGACGTACTCAAACGCTACCCCTAACCGGGAGGTTATAAAGGCTACGATTGGCATAATCGGATTCTTGTTGGGAAGAATGATAAGTCAAGATGGGATTTGTCCTTCTCTCAAGAGAGATATCTGCTTGGCCACTCGATGAGTGAGATTGATAATAGTGTACGGCCGTACCCAAATGAATTGAAGCGTTCAATGTTATTTGCTCATATCAATCTACTCGAGATCGAGAAAGCATTGGATAACATAAGTTGATGTGGACCATGACTTATGTCCAATATGATATCGTGTGACAAAGGGATTGTGATATTTTCTATAAGGTTACTTTGGGCTTTCAAAGTTATACTAATTGGGTAGTCATAATGGCTTGCTAGAGTCCGCTTATGACTTACGGGTTCGGACTCGTTGCCAACTTAGTATAATCCTATTGGGTCACACACAGTAGAACGGATTGAATAAGGATCAGAAAACGGTAAAAACTGGATCCTGCTGGAAGGATCCGTACGGATGGTTTGGGAGCCACCCAACCAATCCGTACGGATGGTTTATCCAGACGGAAAACAGTTTGTTCAGATCTCTTATTTGACAAGGAATTCTGATCCCAAAAGGAATTAGGTTTATACCCTATTATATATGTGTGCAGTCGGGTTTGAGAAACCTAATGGTTGATTTTAGAAATCATAACATGTTGTTTGAGAAACAATTACACACACATATAGAGGGGATTATTAGTTTTGAGATTTAGAATCATCATAACTCAATAATCAATGAAGCAAAATAATTCATACGAAGAAATCGTTTCTTCATCAAGCCTTGGGTCTACTAATCCAGATCAAGAAGGTGTTCTTGATATCCGTTCGACGTGTGGATACCGATAGAGGGTGTTTGCTTTAACATCTTAAAGTCCGTGTTCATGGATTCGATCATCAAGGGTATATTTCTTTCATCTTGTATTTAATTTAATCAACATACACGGATCCGGGCTCTTGGGTGTTCGATTTTATCTGTTTATTCCGCTGCGCATAATGCATCAAAACCCAACAGTGGTATTAGAGCCCCGTTCGTTGTTGATTATTTTAGTATATCATGTTGAAATTGTTTAATTCGATTATATAATAACTACATGATAATAAGATGTATGTGTGATTTGAGTTTTATATATGAGATATAAAATTTATGAGCATGAATATGGGGATTATGTAATTATTGTATTGATTTGATCCATATGAATAATTGCATGTTGGGATTATCAATAAATAATTGGATTATGTGTATTGATAATTTAGATCTAATTTATATATATAATAAATTGTTTATTCATGATATTGATTAGATCTAATTAAATTTGTAATCTGTAAATTCATGTTTCTGTAACCTGATTATGTACAAACATGATATTGGATTTGGTCGAATTTCTGAAATTCTAAAAACTTGGAAATCTGGGATCCTACCAATGGATCCGTACGGATGGTTTGGATGATGCCAAACTGATCCGTACGGCTAGTTTGGAAATTCTCAGATTTGATTTTGTTTTCTGGTGTTCAGATTATTCTGTAAATTGTTTACAGAATTCGAATCTGGAAACTGGAAACTGCTTTCAGACGGCTGGTTTTCGAAACCGTGTTTCCTGAAACAGTTTTCGGCCGAAGAATTCAAAAGGAATTGCAGAAATCAAAGTTCTAAAGAGTTTAGAACTCTGTGAGATTAAGAGACAATGAAAGATCTTGAAACAAGTATCCAATCTATACGGGAATGTGGATGCCTTTTGTCTTAGTTTCGACCGTATAGAGAAGTTGCTTGGTTTCTTGATCTTAGCACGGAAATGTGGATGCCTTTTGGCTTAGTTTCGGCCGTGCTGTTTGTGCTTTCAATTTCAAAATGCTCTGCGGATACAGTTTCAGAATTTTGAAGAGTTCAGAGTTTATGTGACGTGTATGAAAGAGCTGTACGGATAAATCTGGATGCTTCCTGAAACAACCGTACGGATGGTTTGGGCATTACTAATTCTGATCTGTTTCAGACGGCAGGTTTTGGAAACCGTGTTTCTTGAAACTGATTTCAATTCATAAGTCCATACAGTTACTGAGATCATAATCTTAAAGGAGTTTAAGGTTAGTGTAATCTCAAAGTTTCAGAATTTATCCCTATACAAAGTGCAAATAGTTTGCAGAGAAGGAAACTATATTTGGATTAATTCATTGCATGGACCAATGGCAGGCTTACGCTGTCGCGACCCCGCGGGCCCGAGACCGCGATCTGGACGTCGACTTAAAACCAAAACTCTAAAATATAGAAGTTAAAAATTCCATTTTGAACCAAAAGATGATAACACAAGGTTTTACAAATCCGAGTTTAAATCAACAAAGTGCATCTAACATAAGCTCCACAGCTTATGCCAAAAAGAATAAAATATACAATTCTTAATGACGTCAATAATGGTAAAACTATCCCCAAAAGGTTATACATTTAAATAATGTAAACCGATCCATAACAACCTGCCCCAAAATCTTAATCCTCTCGACGTCCTCCTCGATCCGCGAATCCTAATCCTTTTCCTCCTGGGGGGGGGTTAAGGAAAAACAAAGATGGAAATAAACGGGGTGAGATAAAATCTCAGTAAGTTACTAATGCAACTACATGACATGCTATAATGCAATAAGCAATAAACAATGATAAATATCACATAGCATGAAACAATTAACAGTCAACAGATAGCAGCGGAAAGTAAACACATAACAAAAGATATTAGCCAAGGTTTCCCAACTGATAGAACCAATAAAGGGTCGCTGCGCAGCTTCAACAATCCACCAATCCATAGCTTCACACTATCTTAAAAGCCGAAGAGAAAACCCCGGTCAGAAGCGACCAATCAACCCATCAATCAAACAAACCATCTTCATAGTAGCATAAAAGCTGAAGAGAAACCCGGTACCGGAACCATTAACAATGATAAAGTGCCACAAGGGGCAGGAGCCATGCCACAAAGTCATGCTCCAAAACGATTAGCTAGAATACCCACAACGGAGCTAGCTCATCCCAACCAAGGCCAATCTGGATGAGGACAGAAGGACCAATGGGCGATGCTATACTGGACTTGGCTCGTGCCATTATAGCATTATCCATTGCCTGACTCGATACACAAATAACCAGCTGGACTTTCAATAATGCTAAGTAATAAAATACCAGCACGGTAAACAGCTAAGGATTCCGAAGTAGGGAACCATACCAATTAATCACCATAAAAGATGCAAACGATTACTCAAGAAGAGTTCAATAACAATAGCACAAGGAGTTTCTCATAAAAGAGTCCAACAACATTGACCATTAAAACATAATGATTCCAAGATAAGGCACGTACCAAATACATCCTAAATATGATACCCACAAGTTAGTCATAAAGAGCACAACCCAAACGGTCGCTCCCTAATGGCACAATGACTATTACCAAAATGACCATAAACATTTACTTAAAAGATATACTAGGACTATGAACTCAACCATCTCATCACACCTGGAATTCCAAATAAGAAATCCGAATGAATACATCTTAAGGTTAATCAAACCGTAGGTACCCAATTGCCAATTCACGCTTTATCTCCGTTCATAACGAACCCATTCTAAACACCCCAAATGAATCCGAAAGGTTACCCTTATTAGAACATGATCACGACAGGACTAAACCCTACACCTTGGTGTTCAATAACAACCCTCTAGGTACTATAGGACATCGCCTAAAACCTAGACCAAGTCTTACGCGAAATTCAATTCGGTTGGAACAAACACGAACACATCATAAGATGCCCAAACAATACTTGATCAAATTACATAACACTATTGTTCACAAAGGAACCAATTTTAATTACTAAAGTGCTCCACGGTGTTATCTTAAGTTAATTAGAAGAAGGTACCCTAAACTAGTTAAGCCATTTAGTTAAAACAATCAAAAAGGACAAAATCCTGGAACAGTGAGCGGGCGGGCGCCTGGCATGGGGCGAGCGGGCGCCTAAATGACCAGAAGGTCTGGCCATCAAGAAAGGGTATGCAGGCGGGCGCTTGGGTCCAGGCGGGCGGGCGCCTGGTCTGGATTCCAGCCGGGAAAACAGAGCTGGGTTCATGATGTTCTTACCCATTTCTCACCACACTCAAAATCAAATACAATCAATCTTCCACCCAGCATAAATATGAACCAAAAACAACTTATAACTAGAACGGGGACTCAAATCATACCATTCATCAACCAAGATCAAGATTCAAACCCAACATTCCTAAAATCACCATTTTTGACCAAAACTCCAAATAAATTCCAAATAAACTCCAAACTCAACCAAACTTCAAATATAACACATCAAGCATAATATAAACATGATATGAACATTTTAGCATAAAAAATGGGGAAAAGCAACTTACCCGGATTTTCTCAAAGGTGACGGAACTCGAAATTTCTTGGCTTCTTACGATCCTATCGACGATCTAAACAAGATTCATGTTTTAAGAAATGAGAAATAATGAGAGGAGGAAGAAGAAAATGAAGAGAGAAGAGAGAAAGAAAACTTACCCAATGTAGAGAGAGAGAGGGAGGTGTGCTGGGAGAGAAGAATGAGGGAGTAGGGTGATGGAAGAGGTAAGGGAGAAGAGAAGGAGTAGGGAGGGAGTAGTTAAAACCTTTTTCATAAACTTACACTTAGGCCCCTTCTTCCACACTACACACAAATACTTGCACTCCCTACTAACAATTAAGACCTAACACTTCTACACTAGCACAAATGACCCAAATAAAACTGCTAGGCATAATTATTATGAAACATAATATGCACACATAAATATTTAAATAAATAATAATTTAAATAAATAAATAAGCAAATAAATAAATAATAATTATTTATTACCAATAAAATAGAGCCTAGTTTTCGGGTCGTGACATACGCCTTATTTCTGGGAATGCGAATGAAATATCCAATCTGTAAATTGTTTACAGATAATTTAGATTCCGTCCCCATTATGTTACTTCATAATTAAATCACAAGATTTTGCTTCTGTTAATTAATTGGATTAGTTAACATCATTATACAAAGACTATATTATATTATGTTTGACATAATTAAATATATGATGCATATCTCTAAGCAGATAAACCTTCTTAAAACTTAAGTCAAGTGCCAATCCATGATTAAAACACTTGTGAGTACATGGGTAGTTTTATGTGGGTTACGCCCTAGCGTAGGCGCATTAATTCTATTCATCTATGAGCAAGATGAGTGAATCAGAGTTTCCTATACGTTTAGAATGGTTTGACTTAATTGGGCTATCAAAACAGTTTTGGGCCTAAAGCACAGATGAGATTAAAACATGTTTGACATAAGATTTCTAACAATCTAATAAAAGATCTAAGAGTCACATATGATGTTGGTCCCAAAGGGAAACAAGGGTATGAAAAATAGATAGAGGGGGGGGGGTGAATAGCTGTTTTAAAATTCTTTTCATACCCTTGATAAACTCAATTGCAAATGCGCACTTTATCAAGTAAGCGTTATGATATGCGCCTAAGTGAGTGAGTGAAATGCACAGCGGAATTTAGTAAAGTAAATAGGCACAAAGTATGATAAAGGGGGCGCACACACACTCTAAATATTTTGGCTCAAAGTAGGTGAAATAAGAAACTAAGGCAAATGATATAACAAACACAACACAATTCAATCAATCAATCTACAATAAATAAACAAGCAAGTAGTTAGATATGAACTTGTAAGGAAATAGCAAGATATGAACAAGAGCTATTTGGAGACGTTCGATCGGGAAAATGATCTACGTCCTCTACCAAGATGGTTAATCTTGGATTTCTAATGGAGATCTTATATAATGAGTGAGTGTTACAAATTACAACTTTTGAGCTTATACACTAACTCAAGATCTATTTCTATGAATGAACAAATCCAAAACAATAACCGGTGTATCTCTTAAAGAAAGATCTAAGTGATCAAACTTAAAGAGGTGCGTGTGTGATTTTAGTATCAAGACTCTTTAGATCTTTGAGATTGAGAGCACGATAAAACTAATGTCACGCCCCGGAAATCTCAAAAAAAAAAAAAAATAAAAAAAAAAAAAAAATCCATAAATAAAAACTTTACAAAATGTACATCTCCAAAATGTAATATACCAAGGCGGGCGCGTGAATTCAACTATGAACCAATACCACCAAACAACACCTCAACGAGATTATAACTCGGAGACTAGAAACAAATGCGGAAGCAAGAACAACTATTAACAAAATACCCAAAGTACAACCGTATATACATAACACTGAACGACTACGAACCCACAATAAAATACATAAAGGCTCCGAAGAGCAACTATCCCAATTACGATCAACCTGCTCAGAAGATTCCCGCTACAATGGACCTCACAACGCTACCACTTGCTTTCCTGGGGGGGGGGTTAAGGAAAAACAATTTGAAACAAGAAATGGGGTGAGATAAAATCTCAGTAAGTTACTAAATGCATCTACATGGCATAATATCATGCAAATCAACGATAACTGAACAAGTAAATCATGTAACACCAAATGAGAAAGCTCCCTATCGCCAACTGTCCCATACCAGTTGGAAATAACGACTAACTCATCATGCATCACATAAGACTGAAATAAACACGTAACAAAGGATACATAGCCAAGGTTTCATCAAACTGATAGAACAATCGCTGCGCAGCTTCAACCGATCAACCAATCAACGATAGCAGTATAAGAACTGAAGAGAACCCCGGTCAGAACCGACCAATCAATCAATCAACCCATCAAGCCATCTTCATAGTAGCATAAAAGATGAAGAGAATACCCCCGGTACCGGAACAATAACCATAAGAGTGTCACAAAGGACAAGAGCCATGCCACAAAGTCATGCTCGGTAGCTAGATACATTCACAAAGGAAGCTAACTCATCTCTTCCAAGGCCAATCTGGAAAAGGGGTAAATAATGGGCAAAACAATGGTCAACATTATAATGGACTTGGCTTTGCCATTATAATCTTTCCCATCACCCGATGCAACAACTATGCCAGCTGGGCTTCCAAATAAATGCTAAGTAATAAATACTAGATTAATTAAACAACTTAGGGTTCCAAAGTAGGGAACCAAACCAAACAATCACCATAAAGATGCAACGGTTACTCATGAAGAGTTTAACAACAACGATAACAAGAGTTTCTCATGAAGAGCACAACAATGATAAACGGAATTTCTCATAAAGAGCACAACAACGATAAACGGAATTGCTCATAAGGAGCTCAACAACAATGATTATTAGAATACGATAATTCCATAAAGAGGAACCATACCAGATACATTCCAAAGATGGTACCCACAAGTTACTCATAAGGAACACAACCCAAACGGTCGTTCACAAATAGTACAACGACTATAACCCAAAATTATCCTAAACGTTTACTCATAAAGATGTACTAGGACTATGAAATCAACCATCTCATCACACCTGGAATTCCAAAGTAGGAAATCAGAATGAATACACCTTAAGGTTAATCAAATCGTGGTACCCAATTGCCAATTCACGCTTTACCCCCGTTCATAACGAACCAATTCTAAACACCCCAAACGGATCCGAAAGGTTACACTTATTAGAACATGATCACGACAGGACTAAACCCTACACCTTGGTGTTCAATAACAACCCTATAGGTACTATAGGACATCACCTAAAACCTAGACCAAGTCTTACTCGAACATCAATTCGATTGGAACAATCACGAACACATCATAAGATGCCCAAACATTCCCAAACAATACTTGATCAAATTACATAACACCATTGTTCATAAGGAACCAATTTTAATTACTAAAGTGTTCCACGGTGCCCAACTGTGTCAACTAGAATAGTACTACAGAACCTAGACCGAGACTACACCTTGATCTTAAACCTCAACAATAAGACAACCATTATGATCTGGAACCATGCTTCCAATAGAACCATTATGTAGTAATCTAAAAGAGCTTTCCAACGATAGTTTACACGTCTAAAACGGAGTCCGTACGAAGAAGTTATGGTCTCCGGAAGATTGAACGTAAAACGGACAATTTTTATAAAGTTTCGGCCGGACATTATGAAAAATCCCTGTTTTAGCTCCGAATTTCGCTCCTTTCGTTCAAAACTTAGGAGTACCTATATATACTTCTATCCTAACATTTAAAGACAAGAAAAACTCAATTCATGTGCCTCTAAAACCCAAATAATCCCAAAGTTATTAAAGAACATAAAACTAAATTTCACAACACAAACTTAATCACAAAGGACCCAATTCTATCACTAGAGTGTACTACAATGTTCACTAAGGTCGACTAGAAGGACACCCAAGACTTAGACCAAAACGCCTTCTTCAATCACACAAAATAACAAATGAAAACCTTCAAAGGTACTGTGCGGCCGTCCACTCGGTATGTGCGGTCGCACAAAAAGCCATCAAACAAGAACAAAACCTTTCAGATAGATGTGCGGTCGCCCACCATTATTTGGGCGGTCGCCCAACCCCCCTGGTCTGCCGGAAATCGGGAGGGATGAACTGAGTTCTCCCATTTTCAACCCAAACCAAAACTAAACCAAAATCCAACACTCCTAACTAGCATACTAAGGTACTAGAGCAACTTATAGGTCTAAAAGAACCCATATAACAACCAAAATTAAGATTAAATCCCAACATTCAACAAAATCACCATTTTTATTCAAAACCCAAAATAAATTCCAAATAAATTCTAAACTCAACCAAACTTCAAATATAACACATCAAGCATTATATAAACATGATAGGAACATTTTAGCATAAAAGTGGGGGAAAAGCAATTTACCCGGATTTCCTAAAAGTTGCCGGAACTCGAATATTTTTGGCTTCCTACGATCCTATCGACGATCCAAACAAGATTCATGTTTTAAGAAATGAGAAATAATGAGAGGAAGATGATGGAAATGTAGAGAGAAGGTAGAGAGAAACTTACCAATTTCTATGGAAGGAGAGAGAGATGTGCTGGAGAGAGAAATGAGGAGTGAGGGTGAAAGAGTAGGGAGGTGAGGGAGAAAAGAGGGAATAGGGGGAATTATTTCAAAACTTACACTCAAGCCCCTCCTCTACACTACACACAATACTTACACTCTTTACTACCAAATAAGACCCAACAATACTACACTCACCCAAATGATCCAAATAAAATGCTAGACATAAATTATTATAACACATAAAATGCACACATAATCCATTAATTAAATAACAATTTAAATGAATAAATGAGCAAATAAATAAATGATAATTATTTATTACTAATAAAATAGAGCCTAGTTTTCGGGGTCGTGACATTCATTCCCCCTTAAAGAAAATTCGACCCGAATTTTAACAAGGCTTACCCGAAAGACCAATTAGCTACGGATACGATAGTTCTGCCATTTCTCAAATTCCTCAATTGTCCAGTCTAACCCACTACAAGGTAACCTTAAATGATGCTTACGATAACACTACCTCTTGAACCGAATCATTCCATCATTATCTTCATTACTAATCAAAATCCGTACTCAAAATCAAAGAATCCAAATTATTTCCACACATAATTCTCGAGATATCTCAAGCTCGCCTTATTCATAACCTTAACTACACCGCAAAGGTACTTCCATTTGTAAATCGCATACTTAGTATTATTCCCCTGAAATTCAAAACATTACCATCTCGAGCTTAATTAGCTTTTAAAATATGAAAGGCTAAAGAAATTTTCCATCCCCATAATATTCACCAAAGGCTATATCTCTAAGGATTCCCATTATAGTGCTCTCGCTCTAGGTAGCACCTTAAACTAGTGGTGTAATATAAACCCAAAATTTTAATACAAAATGTCCACTTAAATCTATGCCATAATATCATCGTCATAACACTCCAATCCTTGAAAGCCTAAAGTAATTACGAATACTCAATACTCCGAAAATGATCTAAATTTTATCTTCAAGGGATTCCCTCTAACTCCCTTTTTTGTTAATAATCTGTGCTCATATACCCAAAGAAATCAACAACCTCAAATCTTCAATAGCTAACCCAAGTTAGTCTTTCACGCATACATTTATTAACCTAATGATACTTAGGCTCAATAGTACTACCATCAAAATAAGCCAATTAGCTAGTAACGTTCCGACTGACCCAATACCAAATCATGATATTCCTTAATTATGCCCAAGTATTGATACTCAACTTTCTTCACATACCCTTGATCCAATTCGGGAAACGCCACCAAGAAGGGATTTAGAACCATAGAACCACTATCTAACCAAAATTTCAAAATGCCTTTAACATAGATTGAGAAATTATTACTCTCCCAAATTGTACTTAGTCCTTTCTAACTTAACACGCTTATCACCATTAATGATCATAACTCCTACAACAACTCATCATCCATAACAATTCGCACACCTCTCCATACTAATCCATTCCGATACATTCACGGAGAGGTACTAAAAGTGACCAAAATTTTCCTCAAGAGATTCTCATGGAATCCTCAACTCCTATAACCCACCCGATACAATATGGATATTGATCTAAATATTAGCATTATAACCTTGTACCACAACAACCCAATTTAGCCCAAGTTCCCTATCGATCAAGCGACATATTGCCCCCAATATAAATTATACCCAAGACTTCAACATTAGTATTGCCAACTGAATAAGCTAAATTCCCTGCACAACCTTATAATAAAGATTTTCTGATTTTCAATATAGAGCCTGAACATTGTATATACTTAGTATGCTCCTAAACAAGTCAAACACACTAATATAGAATTATTCATTACTTACCGATGGCACACAAGAAATTCGTAACGCACGGAAAGCTAAACCATACCACTTAACTCATCAATATCTCGCATAGGTGACATAACCAAATCATCCCATATACACTAGTAACAATCACGTAGTTCCGTATTCGAGAATACACATCGACCTAAATCCATGAATGATAACAATCAGGCGAACATAGCACAAAACGTTGTCCACTTTACGAAATAGATATGCCCGAGCCATCAGATTTGCACTCTCGATTCCCAAACCAACTGACCCCAATGGAACCAACACTATTGACACCAATCCTATACTTGGTATACCACAAGAGAAGGAACACTCGACGTCAATATCACGACTTATAACTCAACCAACTTCTACCTTAACCTCATCCTTCATGAAAACTTAGCTTCTAAACCGCTCAAACTTGTAACACTCAAGTATTGAGGCCTATTCAATATCAGAGTTCTTATTCTCTTTCAAGATCTAAAACCATTGCTCTGATACCAACTGTCACGCCCCGGAAATCTCAACAAAAAAAAAAAAAAAAAAAAATCCATAAAAAAAAACTTTACAAAATGTACATCTCCAAAATGTAATATACCAAACCGGGCGCGTGAATTCAACTATGAACCAATACCACCAAACAACACCTCAACGAGATTATAACTCGGAGACTAGAAACAAATGCGGAAGCAAGAACAACTATTAACAAAATACCCAAAGTACAACCGTATATACATAACACTGAACGACTACGAACCCACAATAAAATACATAAAGGCTCCGAAGAGAAACTATCCCAATTACGATCAACCTGCTCAGAAGATTCCCTCTACAATGGACCTCACAACGATACCACTTGCTTTCCTGGGGGGGTTAAGGAAAAACAATTTGAAACAAGAAACGGGGTGAGATAAAATCTCAGTAAGTTACTAAATGCATCTACATGGCATAATATCATGCAAATCAACGATAACTGAACAAGTAAATCATGTAACAACAAATGAGAAAGCTCCCTATCGCCAACTGTCCCATACCAGTTGGAAATAACGACTAACTCATCATGCAACACATAAGACTGAAATAAACACGTAACAAAGGATACTTAGCCAAGGTTTCACCAAACTGATAGAACAATCGTTGCGCAGCTTCAACCGATCAACCAATCAACAATAGCAGTATAACAACTGAAGAGAACCCCGGTCAGAACCGACCATTCAATCAATCAACCCATCAAGCCATCTTTATAGTAGCATAAAAGCTGAAGAGAATACCCCCGGTACCGGAACAATAACCATAAGAGTGTCACAAAGGACAAGAGCCATGCCACAAAGTCATGCTTGGTAGCTAGATACATTCACAAAGGAAGCTAACTCATCTCTTCCAAGGCCAATCTGGAAAAGGGGTAAATAATAGGCAAAACAATGGTCAACATTATAATGGACTTGGCTTTGCCATTATAATCTTTCCCATCGCCCGATGCAACAACTATGCCAGCTGGGCTTCCAAATAAATGCTAAGTAATAAATACTAGCTTAATTAAACAACTTAGGGTTCCAAAGTAGGGAACCAAACCAAACAATCACCATAAAGATGCAACGGTTACTCATGAAGAGTTTAACAACAACGATAACAAGAGTTTCTCATGAAGAGCACAACAATGATAAACGGAATTTCTCATAAAGAGCACAACAACGATAAACGGAATTGCTCATAAGGAGCTCAACAACAATGATTATTAGAATACGATAATTCCATAAAGAGGAACCATACCAGATACATTCCAAAGATGGTACCCACAAGTTACTCATAAGGAACACAACCCAAACGGTCGTTCACAAATAGTACAACGACTATAACCCAAAATTATCCTAAACGTTTACTCATAAAGATGTACTAGAACTATGAACTCAACCATCTCATCACACCTGGAATTCCAAAGTAGGAAATCAGAATGAATACACCTTAAGGTTAATCAAACCGTGGTACCCAATTGCCAATTCACGCTTTACCCCCGTTCATAACGAACCAATTCTAAACACCCCAAACGGATCCGAAAGGTTACACTTATTAGAACATGATCACGACAGGACTAAACCCTACACCTTGGTGTTCAATAACAACCCTCTAGGTACTATAGGACATCACCTAAAACCTAGACCAAGTCTTACTCGAACATCAATTCTATTGGAACAATCACGAACACATCATAAGATGCCCAAACATTCCCAAACAATACTTGATCAAATTACATAACACCATTGTTCAAAAGGAACCAATTTTAATTACTAAAGTGTTCCACGGTGCCCAACTGTGTCAACTAGAATAGTACTACAGAACCTAGACCGAGACTACACCTTGATCTTAAACCTCAACAATAAGACAACCATTATGATCTGGAACCATGCGTCCAATAGAACCATTGCGTATTACTCGAAAAGAGCTTTCCAACGATAGTTTACACGTCTAAAACGGAGTCCGTACGAAGAAGTTATGGTCTCCGGAAGATTGAACGTAAAACGGACAATTTTTATAATGTTTCGGCCGGACATTATGAAAAATCCCTGTTTTAGCTCCGAATTTCGCTCCTTTCGTTCAAAACTTAGGAGTACCTATATATACTTCTATCCTAACATTTAAAGACAAGAAAAACTCAATTCATGTGCCTCTAAAACCCAAATAATCCCAAAGTTATTAAAGAACATAAAACTAAATTTCACAACACAAACTTAATCACAAAGGACCCAATTCTATCACTAGAGTGTACTACAATGTTCACTAAGGTCGACTAGAAGGACACCCAAGACTTAGACCAAAACGCCTTCTTCAATCACACAAAATAACAAATGAAAACCTTCAAGGTACTGTGCGGCCGCCCACTCGGTATGTGCGGTCGTACAAAAAGCCATCAAACAAGAACAAAACCTTTCAGATAGATGTGCGGTCGCCCACCATTATTTGGGCGGTCGCCCAACCCCCCTGGTCTGCCGGAAATCGGGAGGGATGAGCTGAGTTCTCCCATTTTCAACCCAAACCAAAACTAAACCAAAATCCAACACTCCTAACTAGCATACTAAGGTACTAGAGCAACTTATAGGTCTAAAATAACCCATATAACAACCAAAATTAAGATTAAATCCCAACATTCAACAAAATCACCATTTTTATTCAAAACCCAAAATAAATTCCAAATAAATTCTAAACTCAACCAAACTTCAAATATAACACATCAAGCATTATATAAACATGATAGGAACATTTTAGCATAAAAGTGGGGGAAAAGCAACTTACCCGGATTTCCTCAAAGTTGCCGGAACTCGAATATTTTTGGCTTCCTACGATCCTATCGACGATCCAAACAAGATTCATGTTTTAAGAAATGAGAAATAATGAGAGGAAGATGATGGAAATGTAGAGAGAAGGTAGAGAGAAACTTACCCATTTCTATGGAAGGAGAGAGAGATGTGCTGGAAAGAGAAATGAGGAGTGAGGGTGAAAGAGTAGGGAGGTGAGGGAGAAGAGAGGGAATAGGGGGAATTATTTCAAAACTTACACTCAAGCCCCTCCTCTACACTACACACAATACTTACACTCCTTACTACCAAATAAGACCCAACAATACTACACTCACCCAAATGATCCAAATAAAATGCTAGACATAAATTATTATAACACATAAAATGCACACATAATCCATTAATTAAATAACAATTTAAATGAATAAATGAGCAAATAAATAAATGATAATTATTTATTACTAATAAAATAGAGCCTAGTTTTCGGGTCATGACAACTAAAGTGTTATAGCTTGAGGATCTGGGCTAAGGATGAAGTTATGAAGATGTTTTTGAGAATTCTGGAAATAACAAAGGCAATCTTCAAATCTTCAACTAATGCTTGAGAGAGAAATTCTTGAAATTCTTAGCAACTTCAAATGGTTGAAGTTATGGGGTATTTATAGTAGAGCCCAAAAAACTTGCCGTTGGAAATCCTTGGTGAGTCAGAGAAAAGGACGGATGTGCTGTCGCTTATTGAGTGGATCACGTGTCCTTTTATAGCCGTTAGACACATAACACAAATATGACCGTTATGGACAGATGTCCTTAGATGCGGGTGCATACGTGTTATTTAACCACCGTTGGATCATTGGCGTAGTTTGAATCTTCTTCAAGTCTATGAATCTTCAATAAATCACTGAGTGTTAAAAACATTCATGATGCGTGTTGAGCTAGAGAGGCGCGTAGCGTATGCGCGATCTGACTTATCTGAGGTGCATGAGCTATGCTAGGCGCATACTCATGCGCGCGCTTAAGAAGGAGGCGCATGGCACATGTGTAAGGCGCATGGCGCGTAGCTCAAATTAACGGAGTGATTTTCTTCAATTTTGATCTTCTTGCCCTATTCCTAAGCCTGTTCTATTACAATGGACAACCAAAAAAATGAAGTATAAATACTTCTTACATGTGGGTCTAAAGTCCATGAAATAAAACTTAGGTGATGGATCAATCAAATCTAATCAATCCTATTACATTGAAACTGAGATATAAGTGGGCATACCCAACAATCTCCCCCTATTTGATTGATGCCATTACCTACTATATCAGGGACAAACATTATACTTGATAAAAACATGTCCAAATAAATGATATTGGTAAATCATGTCTCAAGTTAATCCACACACTAGTCCAAGATATAGATTTCTAATCTATTCCAATAAGGATAAAACATTACAAATGGAAAGATAGAAACAACAGTTTATAACACATTCAGAATGATATGAGTTACAGTTTGAAATGTGTTTAAACAAAATTTAAACTCAATGCATAAAATATGAAGCAGTTCAATTGTAATGCATATGATTTAAAACAAAACATTCATTGTTCTACAAACAAGTAGTTTGAGTGAACAAAGTTTGGGATAAACGTGATGCTTTGTTCTCATTAATACTTGGGATGTGGGAGTTACAGTTTACGAGTATTGAACAGAACAAAATCAAAAGAAGTGCTAAAACAGGTAAGCACTAAATCACTAATAGGTTTCTAATCACAAAAAGTTCTAACAACTTACAAACAAAGCAAAAACAAAGGATTTTGAGGCGCGTCTTCATCCTTCAATCCTTCTTCAATTTCTGAGACGGAGCGCTGGATTTACTTGGAAAGTTGATGACAACGGTTTACTACACCGTGAGTATCTGTGACACCATCTCTGATATAGCACAAATGGCTCACATTGATGTTTTGATACTCATCAATGGTGCGCTGAGTGATAGACTGCTGTTGTGAAAAGTTTTCCGTGAAGGCTTGAAAGTTAGCTTCAACAGCAGTTTGAGCAGTAAGTATATCAGCGGAAACTCTATCTGCGCGCCTGTCTGCACTGGAATACGCGGCGTTGAAGTGAGTGATAACTAATTCCTTAAGAACATCAATCTTTGAAAGCAGTGAATTAATGTCAATATGCGCGCCAAGAGCAGAGCTGGAAGAGGGCGCAGGAGTTTCAGGAGCTGGAGGTGCAGGAGTTTCAGAAGCTTTGGTATCTACGCCAGGATCAGCATCATACACAATTAAACCTAGGATTTCTAGCTCATCCTTAACTTCTTTAAGTTTATCAACAACACTCAGCAATTTTTGGCTATTTCCAGCCACCATTTCAAACAACTTCCTTATATCACCCGCTATGTTCAACTCTACCTCCCTTATAGCATTAATGAAATCTTGGCCATCGGTGAGTTTGATGCCACCATCTATGCGCTCATGAAGGGAGGCAAGAGTGCCTTTGAAAAGTTTATTCATTTGATCAATAGCGTCGTTCCATTGTTGAGGAGTCAGGAAATGTTTGTCCTTGATATTTGCGTCTATGCGCGCCATCTCCCCCTTAATGGCAGCAATCTCATCAGCTTGCTGAGTAAGCATGGAAGTATGAAGCTCTAATTGTGAGTTCATTTGAGTTTGGCCTTGATGGAGTTGCTGTAGAAGTGAAATAACAACACTCATGTCAGGAGTGGTAGGAGGAGGCGCATGAGAAGTACGAGGCACAGGAGATGATTGAGTGGGAGCGCGAGGAGAAGGCAGATATTCATCACTTGAAGTAGGCTCCACTGAAATAGTAGGGGGCGCAGAAGGACTCTTGTGCCTGGTCAAGGGTTCTGGCTCCCCCTGAACTGGATCATCACTCAAGTCAGCAAATAAATCAACTGATATTTGGTCTTTAAGACTTTGACGTTCAGAAGATAGATTAGCAGGAGTGTTGATAGGCGCTTGAACAGTAGGAGGCGCATTAGTGGCAGGCGCGCGTACATCAGCGCTAGACCCTGCACCTTTGCGCCTTTCAGATTTGGATAAGTCAGCAGCCTGTTTCAATCTGTATTCTTCATCCCTTTTCTTCTGCGCTTCCAGTCTACTGGCTTCTTTTGCGCGCTTCAGTTCCTTCTCTTCTTCAGTATCAACTCTTGGGCGCTTAGGGGGTTTGCTTGTTCCTTCAACAACCCTTTTTCCTTTCCCTTTTTCTGCGCCTGGAACACCTGCTGGTTCTGCGCGAGGTACTGCTTCAGTTTCTGCGCCATCTGCATCCTCATCTGAGTCAGTGGTTTCATCAACCAACTGAGCACCCTTTACCCTAGGCGCGCGCTTTGCCATGCGCTTCTTGCGCCTTTTCAAGACAAGGTTGTCTTTCCCAAAAATTGGAACTTCAGTGGTTTGATAAGCAGGGTTTTGAGCGAGGAAATCAGCAAGAGCAGGATAAGTGAGAAATATCTTTGTGAGTATTCTGCAGTGGGTTTTGAACTTCGTCTTCCCTTCAGACTTGTTCTTGTTATACTTATCAATTTGGTCAGATAGAGTTTTGAACAAAATCTGAGGCCAATTCAATCTGGTTTTTCCTATGATAACAGCAGTATACTCCCACTGCTCTATGGTGAATCTATTCACATTGCCGGTTTTGAATACAATAGAAGTATCAACGAGATGCGCTATATGAGCGAGCAAATCACCACCATCCTTTATCTCAACATTCTTGATGTTATTCAGAAGAGTAGGGACATTGAGATAAGTACGCGCCACTGTATTCTGAGCCGCAACTGAGTAAGAGTTCGTTGACCAGAAACACCCTGAGGGCCAGTAGTGCTAAAGCTCACTATATTCTTGATTGTGCCCGTTGAGATAGTGATAGGAATGTTCTGAACTGTGGCGTAAATCTGGTAGCGCACGAATCCATCTGCTGGAGTTTCAACTAGAGCTGCTGTTGAGAAAAATTCATCAACAAAGAGCGGAGAATAGAATGGTTGCTCCAGCGTAAATAATGGAGTGAGTCCAGCGGTGTGAATGGTTGAAAGAATTTTAAGCCCCATTGGATCAAGAGAAAGCTCAGCAAGATCTATCGTCTCACCGGGTCTGAAATTAGCAGGATCCTGGTACTTGTGAAAAATTGAATACGTTCAATCATTGAAATATTCAATTTTGAGCATTGATTGAGCCGTAATATTAACTGCGCGCATGGGAGGCGCATAACACTTATGGGCAAGCATGAATAATAAGGCGCATAAGGCTTTGAGCGCGCATAAGAGTAGATTGCATTGGATGCTAGGCGCGCATAAAAGAGTAGAGCGCGCATGAGAGTAGAGCGCGCAGGGAGTGTAGGGTGCGCAAGGTGTTGGGCGCGCAGGGTTTGCTTGAAACTTGAAATGATTTATCATTTTAACCTAATATACTCATATAACTCAACCAAACATAAAATCATTAGTATTGACAAAACTGTAATGAACTTTAGTTGAGTTAAAGCATACCCATTTCACCTCTCAAAAAGATGAACCGTTTCGCGTCAAGTGCTTTCGTTAGAATGTCGGCGATTTGATAGTCGGTTCCCACTTGTTCCAAATGAATATTGCCTTTCTCCATGTGGTCTTTGAGGAAGTGATATTTGATGTCGATGTGTTTGGTCTTTGAGTGCATGACAGGATTTTCAGAAACCGCAATTGTTGAAGTGTTGTCGCAGTAGATGGGACAATTTTCTTCAATGATATCATAGTCTCCCAATTGCTGCTTCATCCATAGTATTTGACAGCAACAACTTCCCGCAGCGATATATTCGGCTTCGGTTGTTGAGACAGATACTGAAGCTTGTTTCTTACTTGCCCATGACACAAGTCGATATCCGAGGAAATGACAAGTGCCACTAGTGCTTTTCCTATCAATTGTGCATGCTGCATAATCCGCATCTGAATAACCTACAAGTTTAAAGTTCGAATCTTTGGTGTACCAAAGTCTAAGGTTAACAGTACCGGAGAGATATCTTATAATGCGTTTCATAGCAATTAAGTGCGCTTCTCTTGGGTCAGATTGATAACGAGCGCAAACACAAACACTAAACATAATATCAGGCCTACTAGCAGTAAGATAAAGGAGTGAGCCAATCATACCTCGATAGAGCGTTTGATCAATACGTTTACCTTTTAAATCTTTGTCGAGTTTGTTGCCGGTAGCCATTGGAGTATCGTATGCTTTGGCGTTCTCAAGTTCAAATTTCTTGATTAAGTGCTTTGTATATTTGGCTTGATTGATGAATATGCCTTCACTCATTTGCTTGATTTGAAGCCCGAGGAAGAATGTGAGTTCTCCCATCATGCTCATTTCAAACTTGCTTTTCATTAGTTTCTCAAAGCGCTTACACAACAATTCATTAGTAGAACCAAATATAATATCATCAACATAAATTTGAACAAGTAATTTATGACCATTATGTTTGGCAATGAAAAGAGTTGTATCGATTTTACCGCGAGTGAAGCCTTTTTCAATGAGAAACTTGGATAGTGTATCGTACCATGCTCTTGGTGCTTGTTTGAGTCCATACAAAGATTTCTGGAGTTTGTACACATGATTTGGAAATTGTGAATCTTCAAACCCAGGTGGTTAAGCAACATAGACTTGTTCTTGGAGATCACCATTAAGAAACGCGCTCTTCACATCCATTTGATATAACTTGAAGTTCTTGTGAGCTGCTTAAGCTAGAAATAATCTGATAGCTTCAAGTCTTGCTACGGGCGCGAAAGTTTCATCGTATCAATTCCTTCTTCTTGCCCTTAGCCTTGTGCAACCAATCTTGCTTTGTTTCTTATGATGGTTCCATTCTCATCCATCTTGTTTCTGAACACCCATTTCGTACCAATTACTCCTTGATCATTTAGTCTTGGAACAAGAGTCAAACCTTACATCGTTCAAATTGATTGAGTTCTTCTTGCATAGAAAAACCCCAATTAGGATCTGGAGCGCTTCATCAAGCCTTCTTCGTTCAATTTGAGAGATGAATGAAGTGTAAGCATCAAAGTTTGTAGCTCTCCTTGTACGAACACCAACGTTTAGATCACCAATTATATTATTGATTGGGTGACCTCTAACTTCACGAATTTCAGGAGGTAAGTTAGGTTGAGTCGTAGTAACTTGAAGATCTTCAATTGGTATATCTTCACCAGATTCTAAATCATCAAAATTTGGGGGTTGAATTGGTGTAGAGTTGAAACTTGGGTTTACACCAGATGCAGCTGTAGATATAGGCGCATGAGAGGAAATCAAGAGGCGCAACATGTGAGTGAGGTGCAACTGATGACTCATGGGTTCGCCATATGAGGAATTTGGCGCAAACTGATGTTGATGGATTTCCTTGAGTTGATAGATTCTGCTCTTGTGTAGGCGCAACATAAATAGGAGCACCTGTATCATTAAGCTCAACAGAATCATCAGCAACATTTGGAGCCAAATGTGGCTCAATGAGAGAATGTTCATTAAATGTAACATGTACAGATTCAACTATCACTAATGTAGTTCTATTAAAAACGCGAAAAGCTTTAGAATGTTTGGATACACAACAAAAAATACTTCATCGGCTTTGGCATCGAATTTACCTCTATGTTCGTTTCCATTGTAGAGGATATAACATTTGCAACCAAAGATCTTGAAGAATGCAATGTTGGGAGTTCTACCACGCCAAAGTTCATACGGAGTCTTGTTGTGAAGTTTGTGATGAGGGAACGATTTTGAGTAAAACATGCTGTGTTGATAGCTTCTTCCCAGCCAATTGGGAAGTCCTTTAACAAGGTTATTCCTGCTGAGTTTAGATAGATATTTGAAGTTCAAGTGACTAAGCGCTTGTGCCACAGCCAACTATTTTCGTTCACACTTTTGCATACAAAACAAAGATTAGTACTAGAGTTCATACTATGGAAATCAATAATGTAAATATTTGTCTTATGATATCCCGTGAGTAATGTAGCTCCAGTTTTGCCATTCTTGACAAGACATTGAGTTGAGGTGAAATGGCATTCTAATCCTTTGTCGCAGAATTGAGATATGGATAATAAATTGTGCTTGAGTCCTTCGACGAGAGAGACTCTTTCAATGCACACTTTGTCTTTCTTGAGCTTTCCATATGCACAACTTGACCTTTGTTATTATCACCAAATGTTACTGAGGGACCTCTTTCTTCATGGACATCTTCTAATAAGGATTCATCTCCAGTCATGGTCTTGCCCACTATCGAGAATCCATTCATAATTTCTAGATTTTGAAGATCCAGCCATGACACAAAGAACTGAAATATAGACATTTAAACAGGTCCCCTTTATTCCTTTTGGGTCCTGGGTTAGCAACTTTTGA
>JAOWBW010003056.1:0-42525 GCA_026119855.1 Campanula takesimana
TTATTGCTAGTAGGCCTGATATTATGTTTAGTGTTTGTGTTGTGCTCGTTATCAATCCGACCCTAGAGAAGCACACTTAATTGCTGTGAAACGTATTATAAGATATCTCTCTGGCACTATTAACCTTGGACTTTGGTACACCAAAGATTCGAACTTTAAACTTGTAGGTTATTCAGATGCGGATTATGCAGCGTGCACAATTGATAGGAAAAGCACTAGTGGCACTTGTCATTTCCTCGGATATCGACTTGTGTCATGGGCAAGTAAGAAACAAGCTTCTGTATCTGTCTCAACAACCGAAGCCGAATATATCGCTGCGGGAAGTTGTTGTTGTCAAATACTCTGGATGAAGCAGCAATTGGTGGACTATGATATCATCGAAGAAAATTATCCCATCTACTGCGACAATACATCAACAATTGCGGTTTCTGAAAATCCTGTCATGCACTCAAAGACCAAACATATCGACATCAAATATCACTTCCTCAAAGACCACATGGATAAAGGCAATATACATTTGGAACACGTGGGAACCGACTATCAAATCGCCAACATTCTAACGAAAGCACTCGACGCGAAACGGTTCATGTTTTTTGAGAGGTGAAATGGGTATGCTTGAACTCAACTAAATTCAATATAGTTTTGTCAATACAAATGATTTTATGTTGTGTTGAGTCATGAGTATATTAGGTACAAATGTTAGATCAATTTTTCAAAGCTTCAAGGAAACTATGCGCCATCTCTGCGCCTTACTAACTGCGCGCCCAACTCTTATTTCTGCGCGCTCAATCTCTATGCGCCTAGCATCTCCTGCGCGCCTATCATCCATGCGCGCCTAGCATCCAATGAGCTTCAAACACTTATGCGCCCTCAACCATCTTTGCGCGTCTTGATGAGTAATGCGCCTTGATGAGTAATGCGCCCCTTCAGGCGCGCATTAACTATTGCAGCTCAATCAATTCTCAAAATTTAATATCAATGATTGAACGTATTAAATACACAAGTACCAGGTATGTTTATTCTGTTCATTTATTATTGGAATCTATGTCTTTTGACATTCCTTTAATTGTTCAAGGGTACTTGTGCAATTAAATTTTTCCCTCGTTTTACGCTTTTCGAAAAACTTTATTTTCTGGGGATATATTTCTTGCACCCCAAACTTACACCAAAATAGATGTTTTTGGTGTTTGTGCTTAGTCAAAATTACTCATACACTTAAAGGGAAAGTGGAGCAGTTTTTCAAAAACCTAGATATCACATCAATCGTACTTTGTGTCATTCAGCCATTAATGCCCTTCAAATCCCAAATATCCCTCATAAATGCGCCGTACTTTTGTTGTAATGATGAGCCGTCTTTTTCAAAATCCCTCATTAATGCCATCCTTTCAACTTCCCATCTTTTTAAATTTTTGACCCATTTTTTCCCATATCAGTGCAAATTTTTAAAAACCTAACCTATAAATTCTTCATCACCTCACCTCACCTCCCTACCAACTCTCTATCTCTTTTCTCTCTCTCGTCTCTCTCTCTCCCCGATTCCCTCTCTCTCTCTACCTTCATCTCCTCCATTTTTCTTCTTCATTTTTTTATCTATATACATAATTTTATGGGTCCTAAGAAAGCATCAACATCTACACAAGACGAAATGGTATGAATTCTCAACCCTTAAACTCTTTATATTACTGAATTTTTTTTCGTCATTTTAGTGTTCTTCGTCATTTTTCAAAACCCGGATTCATTTTTCTTTGATTTCTCTTGTTTCGATGATCCGTTTTCTATATCGTTTGTTGGGTTGTGTTCATCTTATGATTTCTAATCTTTTGTATCCAACATTTCAACGATCAATGCTTTCTTCATTACAAATCTGAATTTTTGATTTTCATTTCTTTCATTTGAATGCTTGTTATTTTGTTTTTACTAAGTCAAAATTTTCACACGATATGCACCTATATACTTCTTTATGGGCCTACTTTTTTATGCGCCTGAATGCTTTCTGCGCCTCTACTTGTATATGCGCTTAAATCATTCTGCGCCTAAAACCTTATGCGCCTATCTTTGTACTTAGTCATATTTCATTGTTTTAATTTTTCCTTAGTATTCACATAGAACCATAATATGCGCCTTGTAACTCTATGCGCCTTTAAAATTTCATGCGCCTTGAATCTCTATGATTTTGTGAGCCTGATTCAATTATGCGCCTCTCTATTCTTTATGCGCCTATGTTACTTTGATCATTTTATGTTTCTATGCGCCTATGTCACTTCTAACATCAATCATCTTGTTCTTCAGGACCTTGCAAATTTCAAACTAGAAGAAACACTTGATTTATTAGAGTTATCTGGTGAAGTTATTGGAAGAGAAATAATAGAAACCCTGCGCGTAGCTGGTCTGCTCCCTTTGTTCACAATGGACCAATCTTTCTATTCTGCGCTCCTCGTGGATGAGTTCTTTTCCACTGCTGTTCTAGTGAAAATTGATGTTAATGGACGCACTCACTACAGGATTGATGTTCGCGTTCAAAATGTTGACGTCCATATTTCCTCGTCTGTGATTCGACACTTACTCAGTTTTCTGTCTACGGGTGACGATCGCATTATTGGGCGTCCGATGACTTACTCTATTGATGATCAGAACAGGATGGCTGCTTCACTTCTGAATATTCCCACACTTCAAAATAATATCAAAAACACTGAAATTCGAGATGGTGGAGAACTCTTGACTCACATTGCGCACTTGGTGGGAACTTCAATTGTTTTCAAAACCGGGAACGTGAACCGATTCACGGTGGAACAATGGGAATACACAGCTGCCATCATGGCCAAGGAGAAGCTTCACTGGCCTCACATTTTGTTCAAGACGTTGCGTGAGCAGATTGATAAGTTTGTGAAGAACAAGAGTGATGGAAAGACCAGGTTTCGCTCACACTGTCTTCTTCTCACAAAACTTTTTCTAACTTATCCTGAGTTAGTTAAATTTTTGAATGAGAATCCTGAGTATAAAATCAATGATGTTCCAACTTTTGGAAAAGCGAATTTGGACCTCAAAAAGCGCAGAAAGAAGCCTACAAAGTACGCCAAGGGAATTCAAATCAAAACTGTTGAAGGCTTAATTGATGAAGAAACAGAATCAGACGATGCGCCAGTTCTTAAAGGCGCACCATTGAAGAAAAGCGCAGTGACGGCAAGCGCAAGACAAAGTGCTGATCCCTTGCCAGGCGCAGAGAAAAGCAAAGGAAAACGGGTGGTTGATGACCCTCCTCGTGCGCCTATCAAACGTACCAGATTTGAATCTGATGAAGAGCGTGATCTAAGGCTAGCGCAGGAAGCCAGCAGACTTGAGGCTCAAAGAAAAAGAGATGAAGATTTTCAAGCCAAGCAAGATGCTGAGTCAGAGAAGCTAGAGCGCATGAAAGGCGCTGGATCAAGCGCTGATATTGAGAAAGGCCCTTCTGTTCCCGTGCCTACACAGCGCGCGCCTACTCAACGCGCCCCCACTCCCCGTGCGCCTCCTGTCAAAATTCAACAGACCAAAGTGTCAAGGGTACAACTCCTTTCTGATTTTTTTGGCGATGATGTTTCAGACATAGATGAACCAGTTCAGGGGGAGCAAGAGACCATCCCTCAGCGCACTCCTTCTCCAGTTGTGCCTCCACCTCCTTCTGGACCAGATCAAATCACAATAGAAATAGTTGATGTTGAAACTGTTGATGTTGAAACTGAAGATGAATATGCGTCTCCTACTCATTCACCTCCTCATGCGCCTCCATCTCCTATTGCGCCCCTTCAAGATGATGCGCCCCAGTCTACCCCTGCGCCTCCTCCATCTGCTCCCGATTTGAGCGAGGTACTTTCTATTCTTCATTCTTTGCAGCAGGGGCAAGCAAATTTAGAGCAAGGACAGACGCAAATAAAGTCTCAATTTGAGCTTCTTACTTCATTACTCACTGATCAATCTGAAGAGATCGCTGCCATTAAGGGGGAGATGAATTCTCTCAAGGACAAACTTTCTGCTCCTTCTCCTCCTCCGGCGCAGACTCAGGTTCAACCTCATTCTGATCAGGTGCAAACCACCTCTTCTGCGCCTACTTTCATACCTCAGTCTGCTGCGTCTCAATCCAACATGAACGTGTTAGTATCAAAGTTGGATGTGTTGAAAGAATTGGTCGTTACTCACTTCTCTGCTGCTCACTCAAGCTCTGACAGACGCGCCGAACATATTTCTTCTGACATTATCACGGCTCAAAATGCCATTGAAGCTCACATTCAAATCTTAGAAGAAAATATTTCTCAGCAGCAGCAAATCACTCAGCGCTCCATTGATGAATACCAAAACATCAATGTGAATCACTTAAGTTACATCAGAGACGGTATCACTGCCACTCACTCCAGTGTCACTGACACTCAGGGCTTAGCGAACCGTAGTCATCAGCTCACTAAACAGATTCAGCGCTCTGTTTCAGAGATCGTTGAAGGATTGAAGGACGATGATGCGCCTCCCAACCCTTAGTTTCTATTTTTGATTGTAAGTTATTAGAATCTTTTTGTAATAGAAACAACTCTTGTGTTAGTGATTTTGTGCTTACTTGTTTTAGCACCTTTTGCTTTTGTTCTATTCAAAACTTGTAATTTGTAACTCCTACACTCCAAGTTTTAATGAGAACAATGCATCACTTATTATCAAACCTTGTTCACTCAAACTCCTTGTTTGTAGAACAATGAATATTGTTTAAATTCATATGCATCATATTGAATTGTTTCATACTTTCATGCATTGAGTTTAAACTTGGTTTAAACACATTTCAAATCTAAAATTCATATATCATTTTTAATGTGTTAAACTGTTGTTTCTATCTTTCCATATGTAATTCCTTATTCTTATTGGAATAGATTAGAAATCTATATCTTGGACTAGTGTGTGCATTAACTTGAGACATGAATTACCAATTTCATTCATTTGGACATGTTTTTATCAAGTATAATGTTTGTCCTTGATATAGTAGGTAATGGCATCAATCAAATAGGGGGAGATTGTTGGGTATGTCCACATATATCTCAGTTTTAATGTAATAGGATTTATTAGATTTGATTGATCCATCACCTAAGTTTTATTTCATGGACTTTAGACCCACATGTAAGAAGTATTTATACATCAATTTTTTAAGCAGTCCATTGTTATAGAATAGGCTTACAAATAGGGCAAGAAGATCAAGATTCAAGAAAAATCACTCAGTGAGTTTGAGCCGCGCATATGAGCCTCCTGCGCCACGCGCCTTCTTTATTCGCGCCATGCGCCATTTAGAGCGCGCGCATAAGGACTTCTTCATAAGCTATGTTACGCGCCTCTGCGCCCCTTGATTTAAGCACACACTTATTGTGCGCCTCTTGGCTCAATGCGCCTCTTGGCTCAAACGCGCCTCAAAGTGTTTATTCAACACTCAGTGATTTATTGAAGATTCAAAGACTTGAAGAGAATTCAAATTACGCCAATGATCCAACGGTGGTTAAAAGATGCATATGCGCCTAATATGTTGACACGTGTCCTCAACGGTCACATTTATGTTGAGTGTCAAAATGATCATAATATATGCATGCTCCAATCAACGAGCGACAGCACATCTTAACCACAAGGATTTCCAACGACTAGTTTTTTGAAGTTCACTATAAATACCCCATAACTTCAACATTTTGAAGTTGCTGAGTTTTGCTAAGAATTTCAAGAATTTCTCTCTCAAAGCATTTGTTGAAGATTTGAAGATTGCCTTCGTTTTTCCAGATTTCCTTAAGAACATCTTCATACCTTCATCCTTAGCCCAGATCTTCAAGCTATAACACTTTATTTTCATTGTGCTCTAAATCATAAAGATCTAAAGAGCCTTGATACTAAATTCACACACGCACCTCTTTAAGTTTGATCACTTAGATCCATCTTTTAGAGATACACCGGTTATTGTTTTGGATTTGTTCATTCATAGAATATTAGATCTTGAGTTAGTGTAGAAGCTCAAAAGTTTTAATTTGTAACACTCACTCATTATATAAGATCTCCATTAGAAATCCAAGACTAACCATCTTGGTAGAGGATGTAGATCTTTCATTGATCAAACCTCTCCAAATAGCTTGTGTTATTATCTTGTCATTTACTTGTGTTATTATCTTCATTCACTATTTGCTTGTTTACTCATTGTAGATTGATTGAACTGAATTGTGTTGTGTTGTTATTTCATTTGCCTTAGTTCCTTATTTCAACCACTTTGAGCCAAAATACTTAGAGTGTGTGTGCGCCCCTTTATCACACTTTGCGCCTATTTTCATTACTAAATTCCGCTGTGCATTTCACTCACTCACTTAGGCGCATTTCATAACGCTTACTTGATAAAGTGCGCATTTGCAATTGAGTTTATCAAGGGTACGAAAAGAATTTTAAAACAGCTATTCACCCCTCCTCTAGCTATTTTTCATACCCTTGTTGCCCTTTGTGACCAACACTTTTCTTGCGCAAAAGTATGTGTTTTATTTTTCTTTGCTCCTAGCATTCCTCCCCCGTCATTCTCCATCATCCTTGAACTACGCTGGTCTGATTCTCTTAAAGGGATACGTAGGCAGCCTTTTGGCACGACCAACCCACCATCCAGAATACCATCTCGCCAACACTCCATCAAAGGCAAGAACAATTCATCACCATCAACATCATCATTCTCAATCCAAAGCATGGACATTCTTCATCAAAAGCATCAACATCCTTCAGCAATCCATCCCCAATCAAGCGGCAATGGTAAGTGAAGGTATGAACATCATTCATCTCAAGCAATCTCTGCTTTCAAAAACCACTTCACACACAAAATCACTTTCTCCATTCTTACAAAAACTCTCTCTCATGCAAAACTGCTTTCAAATCACATTGCACCACGAGCACAATTTCTCTCTTCATTTCACACTTCATGCATCTTCTCGCACAAACACATATACCTGCCAAGCACACACATAGCAGGTACCACCACGAAGTCAACAGCATCCGCTACTTAAAGCACTTCATCCCCAGTAGAAAATGGTCCACAGTCAACCATGCTCGCATCCCCACGATAAAGTCAACAGCAGCTGTAACAGCAATTTGGTTCACGGTGATCTCGCATTCCAGCAAACGGATCCCGGACCAGCAAACGGATCCCGCAATCAGCAAATGGATCCCGCAATCAGCAAACGGATCCCGCACCAGCAAACGGATCTCGCATTCCAGCAAACGGATCCCGCACCAGCAAACGGATCCCGCACCAGCAAACGGATCCCGTAATCAGCAAACGGATCTCGCATTCCAGTAAACGGATCCCACTACCAGCAAACGGATCCCGCACCAGCAAACGGATCCCGCAATCAGCAAATGGATCCCGAAATCAGCAAACGGATCCCGCTTCAGCAAACGGATCCCGCAATTAGCAAATGGATCCCGCAATCAGCAAACAGATCCCGCAATCAGCAAACGGATCCCGCACCAGCAAACGGATCCCACTTCAGCAAACGGATCCCGCACCAGCAAACGGATCCTGCATCAGCAAATGGACCCCGCATCAACAAATGGATCCCGCCATATCCTTTCTATATCAATAAAGCCGCTCATACAGGGAGCGCACCCCCATCTTTCACAATTTTAAAACTCCCCTCTTTCTTTAAATTGCGGCCGTGGTGGGCCGCCTCAAGCCACCACACCTTTTTAAAATTTTGTGGCCGTAGTGGGCCGCCTCAAGCCACCACACCTTTTTAAAAAAAATTGTGGCCGTGGTGGGCTGCCTCAAGCCACCACACCTTTTTAAAATTTTATGGCCGTGGTGGGCCGCCTCAAGCCACCACACCTTTTTAAAAAAAATAAAAAATTTGTGGCCGTGGTGGGCCGCCTCAAGCCACCACACCTTTTTAAAAAATTTACGGCCGTGGTGGGCCGCCTTAAGCCACCATACCCTTTCCATCCGCGAAAGCCGCTCACACAGGGAGCGCACCCCTATCCATCGCAAATTTCAAATTCATGTTTTATTGTGTCTTTGCTTTCTCTTGTCGATGTCCTCGGCGGTTGTGTTTCTTTCGTCGACGCGTTTTGCTTCGCATTCCACGTCGCCGAGAGCTCTATAGACACCCCGCCTTGGACCTCTTATGTCCCGATTGCATACACATTCTTTGTCTTCCTCTTTTTTGTTAAGTTTTGTTACTTTTCGTTAACTTTCGTTACTTTCCGTTAAGTTCCTGACTTACACCGTGAGTCTTGGATTTGACTAAGTGGCAAAGTCAACCTTGAGTCTTTGTTTCATTTATTTTCATTGACTTTCGTGATGTTCGTTAAGTTTTTGGACTAATTTCGTTAGTTTTGGGGCTTAACTGCATGACGGGGTTAACATTTGGGCTAAAATATGAATTTCCTGAAGCTGGGATGCGAACGCCTTTGCCCTCCTTTGTGGGAGGCGTGCTCCTCCCATAGGGGGGGGGGGTGGGAAGCGTGCGCTTCCCGCTTCCAAAATCTCAGATTTGGCCAAATTTCCCTCCTTTTCTGATTTGTAACCCCCAAGGCCATTATGCCTTGGCTTGATCCGGGGAAGGGCCATCTTTGTGACCAAAAACACTTCCCTAACACCTATAAATACCTCTTCATTCCACCATGGAAAAAGAGAAAGAATTCTTGAGTCAAAAACACTCTAAACACACAAAAGTCCATTTTCAAAGGTAGTCATTATACACATAGTTTGGTCCTTTCTCTTGCAAGCACAAGGTACAATGTCCATCTTCTTCTTCTAAATTCTTGTTTTATCTTATATTCTCTCTTTATCACTTCTTAAAGAAAAAACCTTTTAAATTACTTTCTTCATCTCTAATGTGTATGCAATCTCCATAAAAAGGGATACAACCAAAAGACCACTTCACTATTGAAGTTTGGTCAAGGTTACATCCCAACATTTTAATTCCACTTTAATTTACATTCTCATTTCTTAATGTAATTATCTAGCAATAATTCGACATGTAATCTTTAGTATAAATCAATAAATAAGCAATTCTCCTTTATTTTTCCTCTATAAATTTCCCCTTTCTTTTCATTATAATTGTTAGCACATTTCACTTATCATTAAATTGAAGGACATTTAGCATTAGAACACCAAAAGTAGCAAGACCCGCGTAAGCAGGGCGGAGTGGGTGTTTAAGTACTTCCCACTCCGTCACCTAACCCCCGAACCCTTCTCTTCCCGAATCTCTGGTTTTCGTACATAAAAATTGGCTTTTCTTAGGTTTTCTCGCGTTCCTCTAAAACGTGGGTGGCGACTCTTAAAATCAATTAGACATCCTAGGTAATTCACCGCTCTAGCCAAGCCGTGGTCCCCCTGGGGTATCTACAACACCCACTGTGTGCACCTCCTACATATTCCCCTCATGTACACCCACTGTGTGCACCACCTATATATATATATCCCTCGTATATACCCACTATGTGCACCCTCCTAAATACTCCTCATATACACTTCCATCTTCCCATGAAGAAGACGACGACTGCAGAGCTGCTCACCATCGAAGAAACGTCCGCACAATCATAGAAGTTGTCCGTTCCCATGACGATGCACTGGGCTGTCTATCTCCCCACAAATATGTCAACAAAAGTCAAGGGGCTATTCAAACCCCTTCCACGATTTCTACCTCCCAAAGGCGAAAGCGGCGGACCAGGGGCTCATCTCGCCCAACGTTTCAAATGTGTATAAATATATATAAAAAAAAGGAGCTCGCTAGGTCGCAACCCACAACGGGCGGCTTAGGCAAAAATTAGAGCAATTGCACAAAAAAGAAGCCCGCTAGGTTGAAAACCCGCAAGGGTGGCCTAGGCAAAAATAAGGGTGTGCACAAAATAAAATAAAATAAATCAAAGCAAAGAAAAATAGAAGGGGCTATCATCATAGGAAAATTAAAAGCTCCACTTTCTTTTCACTTCTTATTTTCTATTTTTCTTCCTTTTCAAAGGAGTTCAACTCAATTCGACGGCAGCGGTCCAAATCAACAACTACAAACGAAGCGGTCCAATCAACAATAGGGCAGACCACCACTCAAACCCGGTATCATCATCAACCGAGTCATCCTCGAACTACGCGGACCTGAGCCTCTCACACCGAGAGGAACGTAGGCAACCTCCTGGTCCGGTCCACAAAATATATACAACCCACCTCGAGCCAACTTTCATTCTTTTCTCTCTTCCCCATACACTATAATTTCTATTCTCTTTCTCGATTAATCAAGGCGTTTATTATTTCGAGACTACTTGTCTAAAACATAATCAAAAGATACATAACTAATCAACGAGGTCCATTCTCGAGCAATCAAAAGACAATTCTAAATAAAACAATTTTCAAATGTCTCGACAAGTCTTATCTTCTACAATCTAGGAAGGGGTAATGACAATTTAGGGTCCAAAGTTTAGGGGGTGTGTGCCAATAGGGGTCTGATGAATCAATTTTGTCAATTTAGGGTCCAAAGTTGACAACGTTAGTCAATTAAGGGTTTTTGGACTAAATTGTAAAGAAAATCCAGTTAAGTAACAGAAGCACTTAACTGAAGTTTGTTTTGGATGTTCGTCTAGGCTTTGTGTCATTTCACACATCCCTTATACAGTAGAACCTAAATTGTCATTTATTCTTATTATTATTTTTTCGAATAATTTTAATTAATGTTGAAAATACTAATAAATCAAAAAAAGCAAATAAAAATTAAAGTGGTTTTTTTTTTTGGAAACACAAAAAATGAAGTTATAAACAAGGAAAATTATTAATAAATTTAAAAATAATTTTATGAAAAAATTAAATAATTAGAATACTAATATTAATAATGAATAATACTAACCACCACCACAAAAAATAAAAATAAAAATGCCCGCTCTTCTTTTTTAAAAAAATAAGTGTATTTTTTTAATATAATTATTTACAATTTTTTATTTTAAAATATTATTTTATTTTATAGTGATTCTAAATGAAAAAAAAACATTTTATTTCTTGAAAAAGTATTTTAATAACGTTTTAATTATTAGTTAATTTAATATAAGAAAATAAAATTTAATATTTCAAAAAAATTATTATTAATTTTCTTTGTCTAAAATGACGATATAACCATCCAAATATTCAAAACAAACTCCAGTTAAGTCCACGTGCAAAACACGTTTGACTTAACTGGATTCTGTTAACAGAATCGTTAAAAAACCCTAACCTGCACAACTTTTGCAACTTTAGACCCTAAATTGACAAAATTGATACATCAGACCCCTATTGGCACACACCCCCTAAACTTTGGACCCTAAATTGTCATTTCCCCATCTAGGAAAGAGCTAAACACTTACTTTCTGTCAAACAGGGGCTTCCTTCATTTTATACACATACTTCCCGTAAGGTCCAAATGCGAGAACTCCCTCTCTTGTTCTCTCTCTCTCTCTATTCTCTCACCATAAAAAAAGGGCTCCTGCAAGTCGTCTGTACATTTATGTCCTTTTTCTTTATTTTTGAGTCGACTGTAAAAAAAAAGAAGAGATTCTAAAAAAAAACCAACGCTAAAATAATATACCCACCTAGATTGAAAACCCGCAAGGGAAGTCTAGAGAAAAAATAGGGTGCGTCTAAAGGAGGTAGCTCCCCTCACCTTATGCCCTCACCAAACTGGGGCTGTCCCAATGGAATTCAATCGACTACCGATGCGCCAACAGGAACACTCTCCATGAAAGGCTATCTCTCCACCAAAGTTCAACATGGTTCAACTCTCTCAAGTACCCCCATTCAAACTGGGGCTTATCAAAACCAAGTTAGGTCAACTGCTTGACTACTCGAATCACCGGCAACCCGATGAAATCTCACTCACCCGAAGGGCTACCCTAATCAACAAATCCAACGAAATACAAGTACTTGAATTAATTAGACTGTAATTAATTATAAGGCATTTTATAAAGTCATTACATTTGCAAAAGTGTTTTCTATCACGACACGTTGTTTATAAAACCGCACGCTCGGTCTCTACTGATTTACAAAATGTCTTTTGTCTCATCTCCGTGATGTCCTGACTGACTCGGTCCTACGCCTTAGGATACCCTTGAATCCTGTATCCCATCCTCATAGGTCGAAAGCCCTAAAAATTTACCTCTAGGAATATTAGAAATTTTTTGAAAGGGTCGACCTGTTTATGGCCCAATCCACCCAAACGGGCTAATCCCAAAACCTGCATAATAATAGAGTATACCAGATACCAAGCAATTGTAAACCCAACTAGGGCACCGTCAGCCCATGATACTTGTGACTTGCTACTCTACGTGCTACTTGTTACTTGCTACGTGTTTACTGCTACATACTACTAGACAAGTAATAGAAATATTTATATAGTCATCCATGAATATATATACTATACTACTGTCTATGCTACACTAACAAAGTGCAGGAACTAAGAAGCCAATCCAGTAGCATCGCCTCGAGTCCTCTTCCGAGGACGCCCGCCTGGAGCACCATCATCATCACTAGAGGGAGGAGAACATCCACACTCCGCCACCTTGCGAAGACTCTTCGCCAACTTCTTATGCAAGCTCCGAATCACCGAGCGTAGGCCGGCCTCACGGCGTGTCATAGCCTCATATGTCCGAGGAGTCACCTAAGCAAAAGGTAGTACGAAACATGTCAAAATAAGTCTGAACAAGAAGACGACTAAAGACAAGAAGCGAGACGAAGAAAGGGTAAAAGTACATACACCAGCATGGCCCGCAGGCATCTGAAACTCTGGAGCCGACTCACCCTCCTCATACTCAACCCACTGAGGGCTACCGCTGTCATCGGTATAATCATATAGTGGAGATCCAAAAGCCCTGTCAAATAAAGGACCCACCGGACCAGGCGCTGCTGGCTCTACACGCCTCTGTGCCATCTCCCGCAGTCTCTCCTCAAGCACAGTATGCGGCCCCCCAAGGCGTGCCCTAGAAAAGTCATCATATGAGGCCTCCTCTACAGTGAACTGTCCAGCATCTAAACCCGCAGTCAATCTCTCCCGATCATGCAGTGACACAGGATCAGTCATATAACGCGGGGGATCCATCGGAACTCTGTAGACGCTGCCCACACCATCCTGGGCCCGTACTCTCTCACCCAAATAAAGGGTGTCCCCGCTGTACCCGATCAAAAGCCTCCGCTGACCCGTCGCCTCAATAGCCCCTGCAGCAACCAACTCTGTATCTAGCTCCACCCATAGGTAAAAAATGGTATCTCTCGGACGAGGTCCCACCAAAATAATCTTCAGCTGCGCATATGTATAATGCCAAGAGGTCTCGTCTCCCCTACTCCTGCAACCCGGTACCCATCGACACATAGCCGGAAAAGTCGATCGAGCACTGGTCGTCCCAAACCGGCTCAAGGCTAGAATCTCATAAGCCCAACACTGAAAAGAGAGGTTATAAGAGAAATCATAAATAATCTACAAGAGGTACGTGACTGAAATCAGAAATAGACAAGAAACGGATCATACCTCCAAGGCAAAATGTAAACAGTCAACCGACGCCGACTGAGACTGACAGCTCCGGTCTAAGGAGCGATACAACTTCGCCAAGCCGGCAGACCCCCAAGCAATACCACTTGTTGGTCCCAAAGGGCAAAAAGGGTATGGAAAATAGCTAGAGGAGGGGGGTGAATAGCTGTTTTAAAATTATTTTCGTACCCTTGATAAACTCAATTGCAAATGCACACTTTATCAAGTAAGCGTTATGAAATGCGCCTAAGTGAGTGAGTGAAATGCACAGTGGAATTTAGTTAAGTAAAGTAGGCGCAAAGTGTGATAAAGGGGCGCACACACACTCTATGTATTTTGGCTCAAAGTGAGTGAAAGATGGAACTAAGGCAAATGATATAACAAACACACCAATTCAATCCAATCAATCTACAATGAATAAACAAGCAAATAGTGAGATAAGATAATAACTTGAAAGTAAATGACAATAAATTAATACGCGCTATTTGGAGAGGTTCGATGAAGGAAAGATCTACGTCCTCTACCAAGATGGTTAGTCTTGGATTTCTAATGAAGATCTTATAATATGAGTGAGTGTTACAAATTACAACGTTTGAGCTTATACACTAACTCAAGATCTAATATTCAATGAAAGAACAAATCCTAGACAAAACCGGTGTATCTCTTAAAGAAAGATCTAAGTGATCAAACTTAAAGAGATGCGTCTGTGTTCTTAGTTTTAAGGCTCTTTAGATCTATGAGATTTAGAGCATAATAAAACTAAAGTGTTTTTGCTTGAGGATCTGGGCTAAAGATGAAGTTAAGAAGATGTTCTTGAGTAATCTGGGAATTCAAAGGCAATCTTCAAATCTTCAACAAATGCTTGAGAGAGAAATTCAGAGATTCTTAGCAACTTCAAAACGTTTGAAGTTATGGGGTATTTATAGTAGATCTCTAAAAACTAGCCGTTGGAAATCCCTTGTGGATAAGGTTAAAGGACAGATGTGCTGTCGCTCATTGAGTGGAGCATGTGTCCTTTATAGCCGTTAGACACATAACACAAATATGACCGTTATAGACAGGTGTCCTTAGATGCGGGTGCATACGTGTTATTTAACCACCGTTGGATCATTGGCGTAGTTTGAATTTCTTCAAGTCTTCATGTCTTCAATAAATCACCAAGTCTTTAAATCATTTACAATGGGGTGCATGAGCCAAAGGGGCTCATAGGCGCATTGATCCATTATGGGGCACGTAGCATAGCTAGGCACATAATCATATGCGTGCGCTAAAAGGGCGCGTGGCACGTAGACCTTTAGGCGCATAGGCGCATGGCTCAAAATGAACTTGTGATTTTTCTTGAATCTTGATATCTTTCCCTATTCCTAAGCCTATTCTATTACAATGGACTACCTAAAAAATGAAGTATAAATACTTCTTACATTTTGGTCTAAAGTTCATGAAATAAAACTTAGGTGATGGATCAATCAAATCTAATCAATCCTATTACATTGAAACTGAGATATAAGTGGGCATACCCAACACCACTCACGGTATCCAAATCCACCAAGCATCCTAACAAAGGAATCATCGCCGTTGTAACAGCATTAGCAAAAATGGTCTGTGACAAACCATACCAGACAAAGACCCGAGCGGTCGCCTCCACATTACCTCTACCGGCCTCCAGATCGGCCAACATCCCCTCATACTGCCTCTTAAGGCCACCCAGACGTACACCGTACCCGCTCCTCATGTCGGAACAGTCAAACCCAATCAAGCCCTGGAGCCTATCTGCACTCCCATTAGTAAGCAGGGTATCATCGCCACACACGGGACGGCCCGTAAAACACAAACCGGTAATGGCCGTAAAATCAGAAGGGGTCACCGTCACCTCTCCCCAACCAAAATGAAAAGTATGAGTGGTGTCCCACTTGTGCCATGACAAGGTCAGTACTCTTGGTTAGCTTTCCCTGACCAGACAAGCTCTCGAAGAATAAACCCAAGTCGGTGGCCCGCACCCTGGTCCGGACAGTCTCTGGAGTCCTCTACCATAAGTCATATACAACGCCGCATGAGCCCCTCGACTTCAAAGGCGGCAATACAACCTACAAGCACAAGATGTATACACAGCTCAGGTATGAAATTAATCTAGCAATTTGTTTCATGTAAACTGTAGCATTACTATTCTAGCGAATACCACAAAAATTCCCAACAAACACTTTGTTAGATATACATTGCATACCGTACTGCTAAACAAATAAAACCCTAGTCTACCTAGGACAAATCAATCCAAAATAGCCCAAGAACAGTCAAAACCATGACATAAACGGACAAACATGTAAATTTACAAAAGAAAAACTTTCTCATCTAAAACTCGCGTACATTGCGTCCCCATACTCTAATAAAAGTCAACAAACACCAAAGGCACTTTTAAAAAATCCAACCAAGTCAAAATGGGTCCAATACTGCAACGTTTTCGGACTAAACACACTTTAAAATACAAAAATGTGTTTCTCAATGAAATCATCAAACCAACACCTTACCCATGCCACAAACGTGCTCAATTTAAAAAATCCACAATCAATTCGAGTCAAAATCAGTCAAATACGCAAAATCCCCAAAATTTAGGTCCTAAACCCTAGAAATTCAAATTCAATCCAAGAACTCATTCAAATCCGAAAGTAATTGCATAAAAACAAGTTCACAATCAAATCCTTACCACTTCCTCAGCCGCGTAGTAGCAAGAATGGAGGTGAGGATGCGCGTACAAATCCGATAACTCGGAGTTTTTAAACTTCATATGGGGCACATTCTTCTTCGATTTTGGAGGTGCTTTCGGTGCCATCGTCGAGTCTTGAACAAACCTACGTGATCGCCTTGACAATCCGCCGGAGTTCCTGTAGATACCCCGGGGGGAACCACGGCTTTAGGCTCGAGCGCGTGATGTTACCCTAGGATGTCTAACTTGTTTTAGAGTCGCCACCTATGTTTTGAGGAACATAAGAAAAACCTATTGATTATAGCCTAAGTTTGATTACGAAAGCAGAGATTCTTTGTTTTGAGGTTCGGGGGTTAGATTACGAGATGGGAAGTACCGAAACACCCATCTCGCCCAACTTAAGTTGGTCTTGCTTGATCAAAATCTACATGAATGAAAATGTTCTTCTTCTTCTTCTTTAAGTCATAAAAAGGGGGGGGGTTAAAATATGATTTGGAATGTAGGAGATAACCCCTTAACCAACCTCAATGAGATGAGGTGATCATTAGAGTCATGTCCCAAAATGATTTGGGTGATTGCACATTTGATTAAAGTAAAAGAGAGAGAGGAGATGAAGTAGAAAAGAAAGGAAAAGATGGACTTTTACCTACAATTTGAAGAACTTCAAATGTTGCTTGATGAGATCCTTGGAGAACCTTTAGAAAGTGATTTTTTTGTATAGTTTTTGTAAGTTCAATCTTTGGTCTAAGTTTTCGATCCTTGAAAATGGAGGTAAAGAGAGGTTTTTATAGGTGAAAGAGGGGTGTTTTTGGTGCCAAAACTCAGTCACCAAGAAATCCTTCCCGGGCAAAATCCTGTAAATTTAGCAAGGGAGAGAATCCTGGCCAAAAATCTGTAACTGACGCCCAGAGGCGCGCGCTTCCTGCTTTGGGGGTGGGAGGCGCGCGCGCCTGGCTCCTCCTGTCGGAGGCGCGCGACTCAGAGAAGGCAATTTTGACAGAATGGACTAGAAAGTCAGCCCTGTCATTCAGTTTAGTCACTAGACTTAACGAAGTCAGTCAGGAACTTAACGGAAGTGACAGAAACTAACGAGAAACACTTAAAATAGGGAGAAACACAAGATCAAATGTGCAATCGGGGTGAGCGGTATAAGGCGGGGTGTCTACAGATCCCCTCGGCGACGTGGATTGCAAAGTAAAACGCGTCGACGAAAGTTAAAAACACCCGCCGAGGACATCACCAAGAAAAGGCAAAATCTCGATGAAAGCAGGAATTTGAAATTGCGAGAGATAGTGGTGCGCTCCCTGTGGGAGCGGCTTTTGTTGATAGAGAGGGTGGCATGATCCGTTTGGCGAACCTGCCGGCTGAATGTTTTGAATGAGGCCGTTAGTGAACCTTTTGATGAATCCGTTAGTGAATCCCTTGAATGAGTCCGTTGGTGAACCCTTGTTGACGAATCCGTTAGTGAATCCGCTTGATGAATCCGTTAGTGAATCCGCTTGATGAATCCGTTAGTGAATTCTTTGGATGAGCCCGTTGGTAAACCCTTGTTGACGAATCCGTTAGTGAATCCGTTTGATGAATCCGTTAGTGCATCCCTTGGATGAGTCCGTTGGTGAACCCTTATTGACGAATCCATTAGTGAATTCTCTTGATGAATCCGTTAGTGAATCCCTTGGATGAGTCCGTTGGTGAACCCTTGTTGACGAATCCGTTAGTGAATCCGTTTGATGAATTCGTTAGTGAATCCCTTGGATGAGTCTGTTGGTGAACCCTTGTTGACGAATCCGTTAGTGAATCCGTTTGATGAATCCGTTAGTGAATCCCTTGGATGAGTCTGTTGGTGAACCCTTGTTGACGAATCCGTTAGTGAATCCATTTGATGAATCCGTTAGTGAATCCCTTGGATGAGTCCGTTGGTGAACCCTTGTTGACGAATCCGTTAGTGAATCCGTTTGATGAATTCGTTAGTGAATCCCTTGGATGAGTCTGTTGGTGAACCCTTGTTGACGAATCCGTTAGTGAATCCGTTTGATGAATCAGTTAGTGAATCCCTTGGATGAGTCCGTTGGTGAACCCTTGTTGACGAATCCGTTAGTGAATCCGTTTGATGAATCCGTTAGTGAATCCCTTGGATGAGTCCGTTGGTGAACCCGAATCCGTTAGTGAATCCGCTTGATGAATCCGTTAGTGAATCCCTTGGATGAGTCCGTTGGTGAACCCTTGTTGACGAATCCGTTAGTGAATCCGTTTGATGAATCCGTTAGTGAATCCCTTGGATGAGTCTGTTGGTGAACCCTTGTTGACGAATCCGTTAGTGAATCCGTTTGATGAATCCGTTAGTGAATCCCTTGGAAGAGTCCGTTGGTGAACCCTTGTTGACGAATCCGTTAGTGAATCCGTTTGATAAATCCGTTAGTGAATCCCTTGGATGAGTCCGTTGGTGAACCCTTGTTGACGAATCCGTTAGTGAATCCGTTAGTGAATCCCTTGGATGAGTCCGTTGGTGAACCCTTGTTGACGAATCCGTTAGTGAATCCGTTTGATGAATCCGTTAGTGAATCCCTTGGATGAGTCTGTTGGTGAACCCTTGTTGACGAATCCGTTAGTGAATCCGTTTGATGAATCCGTTAGTGAATCCCTTGGATGAGTCTGTTGGTGAACCCTTGTTGACGAATCCGTTAGTGAATCCATTTGATGAATCCGTTAGTGAATCCCTTGGATGAGTCCGTTGGTGAACCCTTGTTGACGAATCCGTTAGTGAATCCGTTTGATGAATTCGTTAGTGAATCCCTTGGATGAGTCTGTTGGTGAACTCTTGTTGACGAATCCGTTAGTGAATCCGTTTGATGAATCAGTTAGTGAATCCCTTGGATGAGTCCATTGGTGAACCCTTGTTGACGAATCCGTTAGTGAATCCGTTTGATAAATCCGTTAGTGAATCCCTTGGATGAGTCCGTTGGTGAACCCGAATCCGTTAGTGAATCCGCTTGATGAATCCGTTAGTGAATCCCTTGGATGAGTCCGTTGGTGAACCCTTGTTGACGAATTCGTTAGTGAATCCGTTTGATGAATCCGTTAGTGAATCCCTTGGATGAGTCTGTTGGTGAACCCTTGTTGACGAATCCGTTAGTGAATCCGTTTGATGAATCCGTTAGTGAATCCCTTGGATGAGTCTGTTGGTGAACCCTTGTTGACGAATCCGTTAGTGAATCCGTTTGATGAATCCGTTAGTGAATCCCTTGGATGAGTCCGTTGGTGAACCCTTGTTGACGAATCCGTTAGTGAATCCGTTTGATGAATTCGTTAGTGAATCCCTTAGATGAGTCTGTTGGTGAACCCTTGTTGACGAATCCGTTAGTGAATCCGTTTGATGAATCCGTTAGTGAATCCCTTGGAAGAGTCCGTTGGTGAACCCTTGTTGACGAATCCGTTAGTGAATCCGTTTGATGAATCCGTTAGTGAATCCCTTGGATGAGTCCGTTGGTGAACCCTTGTTGACGAATCCGTTTGATGAATCCGTTAGTGAATCCCTTGGATGACTCCGTTGGTGAACCCTTGTTGACGAATCCGTTAGTGAATCCGTTTGATGAATCCGTTAGTGAATCCCTTGGATGAGTCCGTTGGTGAACCCTAGTTATCGAATCCGTTAGTGAATCCGCTTGATGAATCCGTTAGTGAATCCCTTGGATGAGTCCGTTGGTGAACCCTTGTTGACGAATCCGTTAGTGAATCCGTTAGTGAATCCTTTGGATGAGTCCGTTGGTGAACCCTTGTTGACGAATCCGTTAGTGAATCCGTTTGATGAATTCGTTAGTGAATCCCTTGGATGAGTCTGTTGGTGAACCCTTGTTGACGAATCCGTTAGTGAATCCGTTTGATGAATCCGTTAGTGAATCCCTTGGATGAGTCCGTTGGTGAACCCTTGTTGACAAATCCGTTAGTGAATCCGTTTGATGAATTCGTTAGTGAATCCCTTGGATGAGTCTGTTGGTGTACCCTTGTTGACGAATCCGTTAGTGAATCCGTTTGATGAATCCGTTAGTGAACCCCTTGGATGAGTCCGTTGGTGAACCCTTGTTGACGAATCCGTTAGTGAATCCGTTTGATGAATCCGTTAGTGAATCCCTTGGATGAGTCCGTTGGTGAACCCGAATCCGTTAGTGAATCCGCTTGATGAATCCGTTAGTGAATCCCTTGGATGAGTCCGTTGGTGAACCCTTGTTGACGAATCCGTTAGTGAATCCGTTTGATGAATCCGTTAGTGAATCCCTTGGATGAGTCTGTTGGTGAACCCTTGTTGACGAATCCGTTAGTGAATCCGTTTGATGAATCCGTTAGTGAATCCCTTGGATGAGTCCGTTGGTGAACCCTTGTTGACGAATCCGTTAGTGAATCCGTTTGATGAATCCGTTAGTGAATCCCTTGGATGAGTCCGTTGGTGAACCCTTGTTGACGAATCCGTTAGTGAATCCGTTTGATGAATCCGTTAGTGAATCCCTTGGATGAGTCCGTTGGTGAACCCTTGTTGACGAATCCGTTAGTGAATCCGTTTGATGAATCCGTTAGTGAATCCCTTGGATGAGTCCGTTGGTGAACGAATCCGTTAGTGAATCCGCTTGATGAATCCGTTAGTGAATCCCTTGGATGAGTCCGTTGGTGAACCCTTGTTGACGAATCCGTTAGTGAATCCGTTTGATGAATCCGTTAGTGAATCCCTTGGATGAGTCCGTTGGTGAACCCTTGTTGACGAATCCGTTAGTGAATCCGTTTGATGAATCCGTTAGTGAATCCCTTGGATGAGTCTGTTGGTGAACCCTTGTTGACGAATCCGTTAGTGAATCCGTTTGATGAATCCGTTAGTGAATCCCTTGGATGAGTCCGTTGGTGAACCCTTGTTGACGAATCCGTTAGTGAATCCGTTTGATGAATTCGTTAGTGAATCCCTTGGATGAGTCTGTTGGTGAACCCTTGTTGACGAATCCGTTAGTGAATCCGTTTGATGAATCCGTTAGTGAATCCCTTGGATGAGTCCGTTGGTGAACCCTTGTTGACGAATCCGTTAGTGAATCCGTTTGATGAATCCGTTAGTGAATCCCTTGGATGAGTCCGTTGGTGAACCCTTGTTGACGAATCCGTTTGATGAATCCGTTAGTGAATCCCTTGGATGAGTCCGTTGGTGAACCCTTGTTGACGAATCCGTTAGTGAATCCGTTTGATGAATCCGTTAGTGAATCCCTTGGATGAGTCCGTTGGTGAACCCTTGTTGACGAATCCGTTAGTGAATCCGTTGATGAATCCGTTAGTGAATCCCTTGGATGAGTCCGTTGGTGAACCCTTGTTGACGAATCCGTTAGTGAATCCGTTAGTGAATCCTTGGATGAGTCCGTTGGTGAACCCTTGTTGACGAATCCGTTAGTGAATCCGTTTGATGAATCCGTTAGTGAATCCCTTGGATGAGTCCGTTGGTGAACCCTTGTTGACGAATCCGTTAGTGAATCCGTTTGATGAATCCGTTAGTGAATCCCTTGGATGAGTCCGTTGGTGAACCCTTGTTGACGAATCCGTTAGTGAATCCGTTTGATGAATCCGTTAGTGAATCCCTTGGATGAGTCCGTTGGTGAACCCTTGTTGACGAATCCGTTAGTGAATCCGTTTGATGAATCCGTTAGTGAATCCCTTGGATGAGTCCGTTGGTGAACCCTTGTTGACGAATCCGTTAGTGAATCCGTTTGATGAATCCGTTAGTGAATCCCTTGGATGAGTCCGTTGGTGAACCCGAATCCGTTAGTGAATCCGTTGATGATGAATCCGTTAGTGAATCCCTTGGATGAGTCCGTTGGTGAACCCTTGTTGACGAATCCGTTAGTGAATCCGTTTGATGAATCCGTTAGTGAATCCCTTGGATGAGTCCGTTGGTGAACCCTTGTTGACGAATCCGTTAGTGAATCCGTTTGATGAATCCGTTAGTGAATCCCTTGGATGAGTCCGTTGGTGAACCCTTGTTGACGAATCCGTTAGTGAATCCGTTTGATGAATCCGTTAGTGAATCCCTTGGATGAGTCCGTTGGTGAACCCTTGTTGACGAATCCGTTTGATGAATCCGTTAGTGAATCCCTTGGATGAGTCCGTTGGTGAACCCTTGTTGACGAATCCGTTAGTGAATCCGTTTGATGAATCCGTTAGTGAATCCCTTGGATGAGTCCGTTGGTGAACCCTTGTTGACGAATCCGTTAGTGAATCCGTTTGATGAATCCGTTAGTGAATCCCTTGGATGAGTCCGTTGGTGAACCCTTGTTGACGAATCCGTTAGTGAATCCGTTTGATGAATCCGTTAGTGAATCCCTTGGATGAGTCCGTTGGTGAACCCTTGTTGACGAATCCGTTAGTGAATCCGTTTGATGAATCCGTTAGTGAATCCCTTGGATGAGTCCGTTGGTGAACCCTTGTTGACGAATCCGTTAGTGAATCCGTTAGTGAATCCCTTGGATGAGTCCGTTGGTGAACCCTTGTTGACGAATCCGTTAGTGAATCCGTTTGATGAATCCGTTAGTGAATCCCTTGGATGAGTCCGTTGGTGAACCCTTGTTGACGAATCCGTTAGTGAATCCGTTTGATGAATCCGTTAGTGAATCCCTTGGATGAGTCCGTTGGTGAACCCTTGTTGACGAATCCGTTAGTGAATCCGTTTGATGAATCCGTTAGTGAATCCCTTGGATGAGTCCGTTGGTGAACCCTTGTTGACGAATCCGTTAGTGAATCCGTTTGATGAATCCGTTAGTGAATCCCTTGGATGAGTCCGTTGGTGAACCCTTGTTGACGAATCCGTTAGTGAATCCGTTTGATGAATCCGTTAGTGAATCCCTTGGATGAGTCCGTTGGTGAACCCTTGTTGACGAATCCGTTAGTGAATCCGTTTGATGAATCCGTTAGTGAATCCCTTGGATGAGTCCGTTGGTGAACCCTTGTTGACGAATCCGTTAGTGAATCCGTTTGATGAATCCGTTAGTGAATCCCTTGGATGAGTCCGTTGGTGAACCCTTGTTGACGAATCCGTTAGTGAATCCGTTTGATGAATCCGTTAGTGAATCCCTTGGATGAGTCCGTTGGTGAACCCTTGTTGACGAATCCGTTAGTGAATCCGTTTGATGAATCCGTTAGTGAATCCCTTGGATGAGTCCGTTGGTGAACCCTTGTTGACGAATCCGTTAGTGAATCCGTTTGATGAATCCGTTAGTGAATCCCTTGGATGAGTCCGTTGGTGAACCCTTGTTGACGAATCCGTTAGTGAATCCGCTTGATGAATCCGTTAGTGAATCCCTTGGATGAGTCCGTTGGTGAACCCTTGTTGACGAATCCGTTAGTGAATCCGTTTGATGAATCCGTTAGTGAATCCCTTGGATGAGTCCGTTGGTGAACCCTTGTTGACGAATCCGTTAGTGAATCCGTTTGATGAATCCGTTAGTGAATCCCTTGGATGAGTCCGTTGGTGAACCCTTGTTGACGAATCCGTTAGTGAATCCGTTTGATGAATCCGTTAGTGAATCCCTTGGATGAGTCCGTTGGTGAACCCTTGTTGACGAATCCGTTAGTGAATCCGTTTGATGAATCCGTTAGTGAATCCCTTGGATGAGTCCGTTGGTGAACCCTTGTTGACGAATCCGTTAGTGAATCCGTTTGATGAATCCGTTAGTGAATCCCTTGGATGAGTCCGTTGGTGAACCCTTGTTGACGAATCCGTTAGTGAATCCTTTGATGAATCCGTTAGTGAATCCCTTGGATGAGTCCGTTGGTGAACCCTTGTTGACGAATCCGTTAGTGAATCCGTTTGATGAATCCGTTAGTGAATCCCTTGGATGAGTCCGTTGGTGAACCCTTGTTGACGAATCCGTTAGTGAATCCGTTTGATGAATCCGTTAGTGAATCCCTTGGATGAGTCCGTTGGTGAACCCTTGTTGACGAATCCGTTAGTGAATCCGTTAGTGAATCCCTTGGATGAGTCCGTTGGTGAACCCTTGTTGACGAATCCGTTAGTGAATCCGTTTGATGAATCCGTTAGTGAATCCCTTGGATGAGTCCGTTGGTGAACCCTTGTTGACGAATCCGTTAGTGAATCCGTTTGATGAATCCGTTAGTGAATCCCTTGGATGAGTCCGTTGGTGAACCCTTGTTGACGAATCCGTTAGTGAATCCGTTTGATGAATCCGTTAGTGAATCCCTTGGATGAGTCCGTTGGTGAACCCTTGTTGACGAATCCGTTAGTGAATCCGTTAGTGAATCCCTTGGATGAGTCCGTTGGTGAACCCTTGTTGACGAATCCGTTAGTGAATCCGTTTGATGAATCCGTTAGTGAATCCCTTGGATGAGTCCGTTGGTGAACCCTTGTTGACGAATCCGTTAGTGAATCCGTTTGATGAATCCGTTAGTGAATCCCTTGGATGAGTCCGTTGGTGAACCCTTGTTGACGAATCCGTTAGTGAATCCGTTTGATGAATCCGTTAGTGAATCCCTTGGATGAGTCCGTTGGTGAACCCTTGTTGACGAATCCGTTAGTGAATCCGTTTGATGAATCGTTAGTGAATCCCTTGGATGAGTCTGTTGGTGAACCCTTGTTGACGAATCCGTTAGTGAATCCGTTTGATGAATCCGTTAGTGAATCCCTTGGATGAGTCCGTTGGTGAACCCTTGTTGACGAATCCGTTAGTGAATCCGTTTGATGAATCCGTTAGTGAATCCCTTGGATGAGTCCGTTGGTGAACCCGAATCCGTTAGTGAATCCGCTTGATGAATCCGTTAGTGAATCCCTTGGATGAGTCCGTTGGTGAACCCTTGTTGACGAATCCGTTAGTGAATCCGTTTGATGAATCCGTTAGTGAATCCCTTGGATGAGTCCGTTGGTGAACCCTTGTTGACGAATCCGTTAGTGAATCCGTTTGATGAATCCGTTAGTGAATCCCTTGGATGAGTCCGTTGGTGAACCCTTGTTGACGAATCCGTTAGTGAATCCGTTTGATGAATCCGTTAGTGAATCCCTTGGATGAGTCCGTTGGTGAACCCTTGTTGACGAATCCGTTAGTGAATCCGTTTGATGAATCCGTTAGTGAATCCCTTGGATGAGTCCGTTGGTGAACCCTTGTTGACGAATCCGTTAGTGAATCCGTTTGATGAATCCGTTAGTGAATCCCTTGGATGAGTCCGTTGGTGAACCCTTGTTGACGAATCCGTTAGTGAATCCGTTTGATGAATCCGTTAGTGAATCCCTTGGATGAGTCCGTTGGTGAACCCTTGTTGACGAATCCGTTTGATGAATCCGTTAGTGAATCCCTTGGATGAGTCCGTTGGTGAACCCTTGTTGACGAATCCGTTAGTGAATCCGTTTGATGAATCCGTTAGTGAATCCCTTGGATGAGTCCGTTGGTGAACCCTTGTTGACGAATCCGTTAGTGAATCCGTTTGATGAATCCGTTAGTGAATCCCTTGGATGAGTCCGTTGGTGAACCCTTGTTGACGAATCCGTTAGTGAATCCTTGGATGAGTCCGTTGGTGAACCCTTGTTGACGAATCCGTTAGTGAATCCGTTTGATGAATCGTTAGTGAATCCCTTGGATGAGTCCGTTGGTGAACCCTTGTTGACGAATCCGTTAGTGAATCCGTTTGATGAATCCGTTAGTGAATCCCTTGGATGAGTCCGTTGGTGAACCCTTGTTGACGAATCCGTTAGTGAATCCGTTTGATGAATCCGTTAGTGAATCCCTTGGATGAGTCCGTTGGTGAACCCTTGTTGACGAATCCGTTAGTGAATCCGTTTGATGAATCCGTTAGTGAATCCCTTGGATGAGTCCGTTGGTGAACCCTTGTTGACGAATCCGTTAGTGAATCCGTTTGATGAATCCGTTAGTGAATCCCTTGGATGAGTCCGTTGGTGAACCCGACGAATCCGTTAGTGAATCCGTTTGATGAATCCGTTAGTGAATCCCTTGGATGAGTCCGTTGGTGAACCCTTGTTGACGAATCCGTTAGTGAATCCGTTTGATGAATCCGTTAGTGAATCCCTTGGATGAGTCCGTTGGTGAACCCTTGTTGACGAATCCGTTAGTGAATCCGTTTGATGAATCCGTTAGTGAATCCCTTGGATGAGTCCGTTGGTGAACCCTTGTTGACGAATCCGTTAGTGAATCCGTTTGATGAATCCGTTAGTGAATCCTTGGATGAGTCCGTTGGTGAACCCTTGTTGACGAATCCGTTTGATGAATCCGTTAGTGAATCCCTTGGATGAGTCCGTTGGTGAACCCTTGTTGACGAATCCGTTAGTGAATCCGTTTGATGAATCCGTTAGTGAATCCCTTGGATGAGTCCGTTGGTGAACCCTTGTTGACGAATCCGTTAGTGAATCCGTTTGATGAATCCGTTAGTGAATCCCTTGGATGAGTCCGTTGGTGAACCCTTGTTGACGAATCCGTTAGTGAATCCGTTTGATGAATCCGTTAGTGAATCCCTTGGATGAGTCCGTTGGTGAACCCTTGTTGACGAATCCGTTAGTGAATCCGTTTGATGAATCCGTTAGTGAATCCCTTGGATGAGTCCGTTGGTGAACCCTTGTTGACGAATCCGTTAGTGAATCCGTTAGTGAATCCCTTGGATGAGTCCGTTGGTGAACCCTTGTTGACGAATCCGTTAGTGAATCCGTTTGATGAATCCGTTAGTGAATCCCTTGGATGAGTCCGTTGGTGAACCCTTGTTGACGAATCCGTTAGTGAATCCGTTTGATGAATCCGTTAGTGAATCCCTTGGATGAGTCCGTTGGTGAACCCTTGTTGACGAATCCGTTAGTGAATCCGTTTGATGAATCCGTTAGTGAATCCCTTGGATGAGTCCGTTGGTGAACCCTTGTTGACGAATCCGTTAGTGAATCCGTTTGATGAATCCGTTAGTGAATCCCTTGGATGAGTCCGTTGGTGAACCCTTGTTGACGAATCCGTTAGTGAATCCGTTTGATGAATCCGTTAGTGAATCCCTTGGATGAGTCCGTTGGTGAACCCTTGTTGACGAATCCGTTAGTGAATCCGTTTGATGAATCCGTTAGTGAATCCCTTGGATGAGTCCGTTGGTGAACCCTTGTTGACGAATCCGTTAGTGAATCCGTTTGATGAATCCGTTAGTGAATCCCTTGGATGAGTCCGTTGGTGAACCCTTGTTGACGAATCCGTTAGTGAATCCGTTTGATGAATCCGTTAGTGAATCCCTTGGATGAGTCCGTTGGTGAACCCTTGTTGACGAATCCGTTAGTGAATCCGTTTGATGAATCCGTTAGTGAATCCCTTGGATGAGTCCGTTGGTGAACCCTTGTTGACGAATCCGTTAGTGAATCCGTTTGATGAATCCGTTAGTGAATCCCTTGGATGAGTCCGTTGGTGAACCCTTGTTGACGAATCCGTTAGTGAATCCGTTTGATGAATCCGTTAGTGAATCCCTTGGATGAGTCCGTTGGTGAACCCTTGTTGACGAATCCGTTAGTGAATCCGTTTGATGAATCCGTTAGTGAATCCCTTGGATGAGTCCGTTGGTGAACCCTTGTTGACGAATCCGTTAGTGAATCCGTTGATGAATCCGTTAGTGAATCCCTTGGATGAGTCCGTTGGTGAACCCTTGTTGACGAATCCGTTAGTGAATCCGTTTGATGAATCCGTTAGTGAATCCCTTGGATGAGTCCGTTGGTGAACCCTTGTTGACGAATCCGTTAGTGAATCCGTTAGTGAATCCCTTGGATGAGTCCGTTGGTGAACCCTTGTTGACGAATCCGTTAGTGAATCCGTTTGATGAATCCGTTAGTGAATCCCTTGGATGAGTCCGTTGGTGAACCCTTGTTGACGAATCCGTTAGTGAATCCGTTTGATGAATCCGTTAGTGAATCCCTTGGATGAGTCCGTTGGTGAACCCTTGTTGACGAATCCGTTAGTGAATCCGTTTGATGAATCCGTTAGTGAATCCCTTGGATGAGTCCGTTGGTGAACCCTTGTTGACGAATCCGTTAGTGAATCCGTTTGATGAATCCGTTAGTGAATCCCTTGGATGAGTCCGTTGGTGAACCCTTGTTGACGAATCCGTTAGTGAATCCGTTAGTGAATCCCTTGGATGAGTCCGTTGGTGAACCCTTGTTGACGAATCCGTTAGTGAATCCGTTTGATGAATCCGTTAGTGAATCCCTTGGATGAGTCCGTTGGTGAACCCTTGTTGACGAATCCGTTAGTGAATCCGTTTGATGAATCCGTTAGTGAATCCCTTGGATGAGTCCGTTGGTGAACCCTTGTTGACGAATCCGTTAGTGAATCCGTTTGATGAATCCGTTAGTGAATCCCTTGGATGAGTCCGTTGGTGAACCCTTGTTGACGAATCCGTTAGTGAATCCGTTTGATGAATCCGTTAGTGAATCCCTTGGATGAGTCCGTTGGTGAACCCTTGTTGACGAATCCGTTAGTGAATCCGTTTGATGAATCCGTTAGTGAATCCCTTGGATGAGTCCGTTGGTGAACCCTGTTGACGAATCCGTTAGTGAATCCGTTAGTGAATCCTTGGATGAGTCCGTTGGTGAACCCTTGTTGACGAATCCGTTAGTGAATCCGTTTGATGAATCCGTTAGTGAATCCCTTGGATGAGTCCGTTGGTGAACCCTTGTTGACGAATCCGTTAGTGAATCCTTTGATGAATCCGTTAGTGAATCCCTTGGATGAGTCCGTTGGTGAACCCTTGTTGACGAATCCGTTAGTGAATCCGTTTGATGAATCCGTTAGTGAATCCCTTGGATGAGTCCGTTGGTGAACCCTTGTTGACGAATCCGTTAGTGAATCCGTTTGATGAATCCGTTAGTGAATCCCTTGGATGAGTCCGTTGGTGAACCCTTGTTGACGAATCCGTTAGTGAATCCGTTTGATGAATCCGTTAGTGAATCCCTTGGATGAGTCCGTTGGTGAACCCTTGTTGACGAATCCGTTAGTGAATCCGTTTGATGAATCCGTTAGTGAATCCCTTGGATGAGTCCGTTGGTGAACCCTTGTTGACGAATCCGTTAGTGAATCCGTTTGATGAATCCGTTAGTGAATCCCTTGGATGAGTCCGTTGGTGAACCCTTGTTGACGAATCCGTTGATGAATCCGTTAGTGAATCCCTTGGATGAGTCCGTTGGTGAACCCTTGTTGACGAATCCGTTAGTGAATCCGTTTGATGAATCCGTTAGTGAATCCCTTGGATGAGTCCGTTGGTGAACCCTTGTTGACGAATCCGTTAGTGAATCCGTTTGATGAATCCGTTAGTGAATCCCTTGGATGAGTCCGTTGGTGAACCCTTGTTGACGAATCCGTTAGTGAATCCGTTAGTGAATCCTTTGGATGAGTCCGTTGGTGAACCCTTGTTGACGAATCCGTTAGTGAATCCGTTTGATGAATCCGTTAGTGAATCCCTTGGATGAGTCCGTTGGTGAACCCTTGTTGACGAATCCGTTAGTGAATCCGTTTGATGAATCCGTTAGTGAATCCCTTGGATGAGTCCGTTGGTGAACCCTTGTTGACGAATCCGTTAGTGAATCCGTTTGATGAATCCGTTAGTGAATCCCTTGGATGAGTCCGTTGGTGAACCCTTGTTGACGAATCCGTTAGTGAATCCGTTTGATGAATCCGTTAGTGAATCCCTTGGATGAGTCCGTTGGTGAACCCTTGTTGACGAATCCGTTAGTGAATCCGTTTGATGAATCCGTTAGTGAATCCCTTGGATGAGTCCGTTGGTGAACCCGAATCCGTTAGTGAATCCGTTTGATGAATCCGTTAGTGAATCCCTTGGATGAGTCCGTTGGTGAACCCTTGTTGACGAATCCGTTAGTGAATCCGTTTGATGAATCCGTTAGTGAATCCCTTGGATGAGTCCGTTGGTGAACCCTTGTTGACGAATCCGTTAGTGAATCCGTTTGATGAATCCGTTAGTGAATCCCTTGGATGAGTCCGTTGGTGAACCCTTGTTGACGAATCCGTTAGTGAATCCGTTTGATGAATCCGTTAGTGAATCCCTTGGATGAGTCCGTTGGTGAACCCTTGTTGACGAATCCGTTTGATGAATCCGTTAGTGAATCCCTTGGATGAGTCCGTTGGTGAACCCTTGTTGACGAATCCGTTAGTGAATCCGTTTGATGAATCCGTTAGTGAATCCCTTGGATGAGTCCGTTGGTGAACCCTTGTTGACGAATCCGTTAGTGAATCCGTTTGATGAATCCGTTAGTGAATCCCTTGGATGAGTCCGTTGGTGAACCCTTGTTGACGAATCCGTTAGTGAATCCGTTTGATGAATCCGTTAGTGAATCCCTTGGATGAGTCCGTTGGTGAACCCTTGTTGACGAATCCGTTAGTGAATCCGTTTGATGAATCCGTTAGTGAATCCCTTGGATGAGTCCGTTGGTGAACCCTTGTTGACGAATCCGTTAGTGAATCCGTTAGTGAATCCCTTGGATGAGTCCGTTGGTGAACCCTTGTTGACGAATCCGTTAGTGAATCCGTTTGATGAATCGTTAGTGAATCCCTTGGATGAGTCCGTTGGTGAACCCTTGTTGACGAATCCGTTAGTGAATCCGTTTGATGAATCCGTTAGTGAATCCCTTGGATGAGTCCGTTGGTGAACCCTTGTTGACGAATCCGTTAGTGAATCCGTTTGATGAATCCGTTAGTGAATCCCTTGGATGAGTCCGTTGGTGAACCCTTGTTGACGAATCCGTTAGTGAATCCGTTTGATGAATCCGTTAGTGAATCCCTTGGATGAGTCCGTTGGTGAACCCTTGTTGACGAATCCGTTAGTGAATCCGTTGATGAATCCGTTAGTGAATCCCTTGGATGAGTCCGTTGGTGAACCCTTGTTGACGAATCCGTTAGTGAATCCGTTTGATGAATCCGTTAGTGAATCCCTTGGATGAGTCCGTTGGTGAACCCTTGTTGACGAATCCGTTAGTGAATCCGTTTGATGAATCCGTTAGTGAATCCCTTGGATGAGTCCGTTGGTGAACCCTTGTTGACGAATCCGTTAGTGAATCCCTTTGATGAATCCGTTAGTGAATCCCTTGGATGAGTCCGTTGGTGAACCCTTGTTGACGAATCCGTTAGTGAATCCGTTTGATGAATCCGTTAGTGAATCCCTTGGATGAGTCCGTTGGTGAACCCTTGTTGACGAATCCGTTAGTGAATCCGTTTGATGAATCCGTTAGTGAATCCCTTGGATGAGTCCGTTGGTGAACCCTTGTTGACGAATCCGTTAGTGAATCCGTTGATGAATCCGTTAGTGAATCCCTTGGATGAGTCCGTTGGTGAACCCTTGTTGACGAATCCGTTAGTGAATCCGTTTGATGAATCCGTTAGTGAATCCCTTGGATGAGTCCGTTGGTGAACCCTTGTTGACGAATCCGTTAGTGAATCCGTTTGATGAATCCGTTAGTGAATCCCTTGGATGAGTCCGTTGGTGAACCCTTGTTGACGAATCCGTTAGTGAATCCGTTTGATGAATCCGTTAGTGAATCCCTTGGATGAGTCCGTTGGTGAACCCTTGTTGACGAATCCGTTAGTGAATCCGTTTGATGAATCCGTTAGTGAATCCCTTGGATGAGTCCGTTGGTGAACCCTTGTTGACGAATCCGTTAGTGAATCCGTTTGATGAATCCGTTAGTGAATCCCTTGGATGAGTCCGTTGGTGAACCCTTGTTGACGAATCCGTTAGTGAATCCGTTTGATGAATCCGTTAGTGAATCCCTTGGATGAGTCCGTTGGTGAACCCTTGTTGACGAATCCGTTAGTGAATCCGTTAGTGAATCCCTTGGATGAGTCCGTTGGTGAACCCTTGTTGACGAATCCGTTAGTGAATCCGTTTGATGAATCCGTTAGTGAATCCCTTGGATGAGTCCGTTGGTGAACCCTTGTTGACGAATCCGTTAGTGAATCCGTTTGATGAATCCGTTAGTGAATCCCTTGGATGAGTCCGTTGGTGAACCCTTGTTGACGAATCCGTTAGTGAATCCGTTTGATGAATCCGTTAGTGAATCCCTTGGATGAGTCCGTTGGTGAACCCTTGTTGACGAATCCGTTAGTGAATCCGTTTGATGAATCCCTTAGTGAATCCCTTGGATGAGTCCGTTGGTGAACCCGAATCCGTTAGTGAATCCGTTTGATGAATCCGTTAGTGAATCCCTTGGATGAGTCCGTTGGTGAACCCTTGTTGACGAATCCGTTAGTGAATCCGTTTGATGAATCCGTTAGTGAATCCCTTGGATGAGTCCGTTGGTGAACCCTTGTTGACGAATCCGTTAGTGAATCCGTTTGATGAATCCGTTAGTGAATCCCTTGGATGAGTCCGTTGGTGAACCCTTGTTGACGAATCCGTTAGTGAATCCGTTTGATGAATCCGTTAGTGAATCCCTTGGATGAGTCCGTTGGTGAACCCTTGTTGACGAATCCGTTAGTGAATCCGTTTGATGAATCCGTTAGTGAATCCCTTGGATGAGTCCGTTGGTGAACCCTTGTTGACGAATCCGTTAGTGAATCCGTTTGATGAATCCGTTAGTGAATCCCTTGGATGAGTCCGTTGGTGAACCCTTGTTGACGAATCCGTTAGTGAATCCGTTTGATGAATCCGTTAGTGAATCCCTTGGATGAGTCCGTTGGTGAACCCTTGTTGACGAATCCGTTAGTGAATCCGTTTGATGAATCCGTTAGTGAATCCCTTGGATGAGTCCGTTGGTGAACCCTTGTTGACGAATCCGTTAGTGAATCCGTTTGATGAATCCGTTAGTGAATCCCTTGGATGAGTCCGTTGGTGAACCCTTGTTGACGAATCCGTTAGTGAATCCGTTTGATGAATCCGTTAGTGAATCCCTTGGATGAGTCCGTTGGTGAACCCTTGTTGACGAATCCGTTAGTGAATCCGTTTGATGAATCCGTTAGTGAATCCCTTGGATGAGTCCGTTGGTGAACCCTTGTTGACGAATCCGTTAGTGAATCCGTTTGATGAATCCGTTAGTGAATCCCTTGGATGAGTCCGTTGGTGAACCCTTGTTGACGAATCCGTTAGTGAATCCGTTTGATGAATCCGTTAGTGAATCCCTTGGATGAGTCCGTTGGTGAACCCTTGTTGACGAATCCGTTAGTGAATCCGTTTGATGAATCCGTTAGTGAATCCCTTGGATGAGTCCGTTGGTGAACCCTTGTTGACGAATCCGTTTGATGAATCCGTTAGTGAATCCCTTGGATGAGTCCGTTGGTGAACCCTTGTTGACGAATCCGTTAGTGAATCCGTTTGATGAATCCGTTAGTGAATCCCTTGGATGAGTCCGTTGGTGAACCCTTGTTGACGAATCCGTTAGTGAATCCGTTTGATGAATCCGTTAGTGAATCCCTTGGATGAGTCCGTTGGTGAACCCTTGTTGACGAATCCGTTAGTGAATCCGTTAGTGAATCCTTTGGATGAGTCCGTTGGTGAACCCTTGTTGACGAATCCGTTAGTGAATCCGTTTGATGAATCCGTTAGTGAATCCCTTGGATGAGTCCGTTGGTGAACCCTTGTTGACGAATCCGTTAGTGAATCCGTTTGATGAATCCGTTAGTGAATCCCTTGGATGAGTCCGTTGGTGAACCCTTGTTGACGAATCCGTTAGTGAATCCGTTTGATGAATCCGTTAGTGAATCCCTTGGATGAGTCCGTTGGTGAACCCTTGTTGACGAATCCGTTAGTGAATCCGTTTGATGAATCCGTTAGTGAACCCTTGGATGAGTCCGTTGGTGAACCCTTGTTGACGAATCCGTTAGTGAATCCGTTTGATGAATCCGTTAGTGAATCCCTTGGATGAGTCCGTTGGTGAACCCGAATCCGTTAGTGAATCCGTTGATGAATCCGTTAGTGAATCCCTTGGATGAGTCCGTTGGTGAACCTTGTTGACGAATCCGTTAGTGAATCCCTTGGATGAGTCCGTTGGTGAACCCTTGTTGACGAATCCGTTAGTGAATCCGTTTGATGAATCCGTTAGTGAATCCCTTGGATGAGTCCGTTGGTGAACCCTTGTTGACGAATCCGTTTGATGAATCCGTTAGTGAATCCCTTGGATGAGTCCGTTGGTGAACCCTTGTTGACGAATCCGTTAGTGAATCCGTTTGATGAATCCGTTAGTGAATCCCTTGGATGAGTCCGTTGGTGAACCCTTGTTGACGAATCCGTTAGTGAATCCGTTTGATGAATCCGTTAGTGAATCCCTTGGATGAGTCCGTTGGTGAACCCTTGTTGACGAATCCGTTAGTGAATCCGTTTGATGAATCCGTTAGTGAATCCCTTGGATGAGTCCGTTGGTGAACCCTTGTTGACGAATCCGTTAGTGAATCCGTTTGATGAATCCGTTAGTGAATCCCTTGGATGAGTCCGTTGGTGAACCCTTGTTGACGAATCCGTTAGTGAATCCGTTAGTGAATCCCTTGGATGAGTCCGTTGGTGAACCCTTGTTGACGAATCCGTTAGTGAATCCGTTTGATGAATCCGTTAGTGAATCCCTTGGATGAGTCCGTTGGTGAACCCTTGTTGACGAATCCGTTAGTGAATCCGTTTGATGAATCCGTTAGTGAATCCCTTGGATGAGTCCGTTGGTGAACCCTTGTTGACGAATCCGTTAGTGAATCCGTTTGATGAATCCGTTAGTGAATCCCTTGGATGAGTCCGTTGGTGAACCCTTGTTGACGAATCCGTTAGTGAATCCGTTTGATGAATCCGTTAGTGAATCCCTTGGATGAGTCCGTTGGTGAACCCTTGTTGACGAATCCGTTAGTGAATCCGTTTGATGAATCCGTTAGTGAATCCCTTGGATGAGTCCGTTGGTGAACCCTTGTTGACGAATCCGTTAGTGAATCCGTTTGATGAATCCGTTAGTGAATCCCTTGGATGAGTCCGTTGGTGAACCCTTGTTGACGAATCCGTTAGTGAATCCGTTTGATGAATCCGTTAGTGAATCCCTTGGATGAGTCCGTTGGTGAACCCTTGTTGACGAATCCGTTAGTGAATCCTTTGATGAATCCGTTAGTGAATCCCTTGGATGAGTCCGTTGGTGAACCCTTGTTGACGAATCCGTTAGTGAATCCGTTTGATGAATCCGTTAGTGAATCCCTTGGATGAGTCCGTTGGTGAACCCTTGTTGACGAATCCGTTAGTGAATCCGTTTGATGAATCCGTTAGTGAATCCCTTGGATGAGTCCGTTGGTGAACCCTTGTTGACGAATCCGTTAGTGAATCCGTTTGATGAATCCGTTAGTGAATCCCTTGGATGAGTCCGTTGGTGAACCCTTGTTGACGAATCCGTTAGTGAATCCGTTTGATGAATCCGTTAGTGAATCCCTTGGATGAGTCCGTTGGTGAACCCTTGTTGACGAATCCGTTAGTGAATCCGTTTGATGAATCCGTTAGTGAATCCCTTGGATGAGTCCGTTGGTGAACCCTTGTTGACGAATCCGTTAGTGAATCCGTTTGATGAATCCGTTAGTGAATCCCTTGGATGAGTCCGTTGGTGAACCCTTTTGACGAATCCGTTAGTGAATCCGTTTGATGAATCCGTTAGTGAATCCCTTGGATGAGTCCGTTGGTGAACCCTTGTTGACGAATCCGTTAGTGAATCCGTTTGATGAATCCGTTAGTGAATCCCTTGGATGAGTCCGTTGGTGAACCCTTGTTGACGAATCCGTTAGTGAATCCGTTTGATGAATCCGTTAGTGAATCCCTTGGATGAGTCCGTTGGTGAACCCTTGTTGACGAATCCGTTAGTGAATCCGTTAGTGAATCCCTTGGATGAGTCCGTTGGTGAACCCTTGTTGACGAATCCGTTAGTGAATCCGTTTGATGAATCCGTTAGTGAATCCCTTGGATGAGTCCGTTGGTGAACCCTTGTTGACGAATCCGTTAGTGAATCCGTTTGATGAATCCGTTAGTGAATCCCTTGGATGAGTCCGTTGGTGAACCCTTGTTGACGAATCCGTTAGTGAATCCGTTTGATGAATCCGTTAGTGAATCCCTTGGATGAGTCCGTTGGTGAACCCTTGTTGACGAATCCGTTAGTGAATCCGTTTGATGAATCCGTTAGTGAATCCTTGGATGAGTCCGTTGGTGAACCCGACGAATCCGTTAGTGAATCCGTTTGATGAATCCGTTAGTGAATCCCTTGGATGAGTCCGTTGGTGAACCCTTGTTGACGAATCCGTTAGTGAATCCGTTTGATGAATCCGTTAGTGAATCCCTTGGATGAGTCCGTTGGTGAACCCTTGTTGACGAATCCGTTAGTGAATCCGTTTGATGAATCCGTTAGTGAATCCCTTGGATGAGTCCGTTGGTGAACCCTTGTTGACGAATCCGTTAGTGAATCCGTTTGATGAATCCGTTAGTGAATCCCTTGGATGAGTCCGTTGGTGAACCCTTGTTGACGAATCCGTTAGTGAATCCGTTTGATGAATCCGTTAGTGAATCCCTTGGATGAGTCCGTTGGTGAACCCTTGTTGACGAATCCGTTAGTGAATCCGTTTGATGAATCCGTTAGTGAATCCCTTGGATGAGTCCGTTGGTGAACCCTTGTTGACGAATCCGTTAGTGAATCCGTTTGATGAATCCGTTAGTGAATCCCTTGGATGAGTCCGTTGGTGAACCCTTGTTGACGAATCCGTTAGTGAATCCGTTTGATGAATCCGTTAGTGAATCCTTGGATGAGTCCGTTGGTGAACCCTTGTTGACGAATCCGTTAGTGAATCCGTTTGATGAATCCGTTAGTGAATCCCTTGGATGAGTCCGTTGGTGAACCCTTGTTGACGAATCCGTTAGTGAATCCGTTTGATGAATCCGTTAGTGAATCCCTTGGATGAGTCCGTTGGTGAACCCTTGTTGACGAATCCGTTAGTGAATCCGTTTGATGAATCCGTTAGTGAATCCCTTGGATGAGTCCGTTGGTGAACCCTTGTTGACGAATCCGTTAGTGAATCCGTTTGATGAATCCGTTAGTGAATCCCTTGGATGAGTCCGTTGGTGAACCCTTGTTGACGAATCCGTTAGTGAATCCGTTTGATGAATCCGTTAGTGAATCCCTTGGATGAGTCCGTTGGTGAACCCTTGTTGACGAATCCGTTAGTGAATCCGTTTGATGAATCCGTTAGTGAATCCCTTGGATGAGTCCGTTGGTGAACCCTTGTTGACGAATCCGTTGATGAATCCGTTAGTGAATCCCTTGGATGAGTCCGTTGGTGAACCCTTGTTGACGAATCCGTTAGTGAATCCGTTTGATGAATCCGTTAGTGAATCCCTTGGATGAGTCCGTTGGTGAACCCTTGTTGACGAATCCGTTAGTGAATCCGTTTGATGAATCCGTTAGTGAATCCCTTGGATGAGTCCGTTGGTGAACCCTTGTTGACGAATCCGTTAGTGAATCCGTTAGTGAATCCTTTGGATGAGTCCGTTGGTGAACCCTTGTTGACGAATCCGTTAGTGAATCCGTTTGATGAATCGTTAGTGAATCCCTTGGATGAGTCCGTTGGTGAACCCTTGTTGACGAATCCGTTAGTGAATCCGTTTGATGAATCCGTTAGTGAATCCCTTGGATGAGTCCGTTGGTGAACCCTTGTTGACGAATCCGTTAGTGAATCCGTTTGATGAATCCGTTAGTGAATCCCTTGGATGAGTCCGTTGGTGAACCCTTGTTGACGAATCCGTTAGTGAATCCGTTTGATGAATCCGTTAGTGAACCCTTGGATGAGTCCGTTGGTGAACCCTTGTTGACGAATCCGTTAGTGAATCCGTTTGATGAATCCGTTAGTGAATCCCTTGGATGAGTCCGTTGGTGAACCCGAATCCGTTAGTGAATCCGTTTGATGAATCCGTTAGTGAATCCCTTGGATGAGTCCGTTGGTGAACCCTTGTTGACGAATCCGTTAGTGAATCCGTTTGATGAATCCGTTAGTGAATCCCTTGGATGAGTCCGTTGGTGAACCCTTGTTGACGAATCCGTTAGTGAATCCGTTTGATGAATCCGTTAGTGAATCCCTTGGATGAGTCCGTTGGTGAACCCTTGTTGACGAATCCGTTAGTGAATCCGTTTGATGAATCCGTTAGTGAATCCCTTGATGAGTCCGTTGGTGAACCCTTGTTGACGAATCCGTTTGATGAATCCGTTGTGAATCCTTGGATGAGTCCGTTGGTGAACCCTTGTTGACGAATCCGTTAGTGAATCCGTTTGATGAATCCGTTAGTGAATCCCTTGGATGAGTCCGTTGGTGAACCCTTGTTGACGAATCCGTTAGTGAATCCGTTTGATGAATCCGTTAGTGAATCCCTTGGATGAGTCCGTTGGTGAACCCTTGTTGACGAATCCGTTAGTGAATCCGTTTGATGAATCCCTTGGATGAGTCCGTTGGTGAACCCTTGTTGACGAATCCGTTAGTGAATCCGTTTGATGAATCCGTTAGTGAATCCCTTGGATGAGTCCGTTGGTGAACCCTTGTTGACGAATCCGTTAGTGAATCCGTTAGTGAATCCCTTGGATGAGTCCGTTGGTGAACCCTTGTTGACGAATCCGTTAGTGAATCCGTTTGATGAATCCGTTAGTGAATCCCTTGGATGAGTCCGTTGGTGAACCCTTGTTGACGAATCCGTTAGTGAATCCGTTTGATGAATCCGTTAGTGAATCCCTTGGATGAGTCCGTTGGTGAACCCTTGTTGACGAATCCGTTAGTGAATCCGTTTGATGAATCCGTTAGTGAATCCCTTGGATGAGTCCGTTGGTGAACCCTTGTTGACGAATCCGTTAGTGAATCCGTTTGATGAATCCGTTAGTGAATCCCTTGGATGAGTCCGTTGGTGAACCCTTGTTGACGAATCCGTTAGTGAATCCGTTTGATGAATCCGTTAGTGAATCCCTTGGATGAGTCCGTTGGTGAACCCTTGTTGACGAATCCGTTAGTGAATCCGTTTGATGAATCCGTTAGTGAATCCCTTGGATGAGTCCGTTGGTGAACCCTTGTTGACGAATCCGTTAGTGAATCCGTTTGATGAATCCGTTAGTGAATCCCTTGGATGAGTCCGTTGGTGAACCCTTGTTGACGAATCCGTTAGTGAATCCGTTTGATGAATCCGTTAGTGAATCCCTTGGATGAGTCCGTTGGTGAACCCTTGTTGACGAATCCGTTAGTGAATCCGTTTGATGAATCCGTTAGTGAATCCCTTGGATGAGTCCGTTGGTGAACCCTTGTTGACGAATCCGTTAGTGAATCCGTTTGATGAATCCGTTAGTGAATCCCTTGGATGAGTCCGTTGGTGAACCCTTGTTGACGAATCCGTTAGTGAATCCGTTTGATGAATCCGTTAGTGAATCCCTTGGATGAGTCCGTTGGTGAACCCTTGTTGACGAATCCGTTAGTGAATCCGTTTGATGAATCCGTTAGTGAATCCCTTGGATGAGTCCGTTGGTGAACCCTTGTTGACGAATCCGTTAGTGAATCCGTTTGATGAATCCGTTAGTGAATCCCTTGGATGAGTCCGTTGGTGAACCCTTGTTGACGAATCCTTAGTGAATCCGTTAGTGAATCCCTTGGATGAGTCCGTTGGTGAACCCTTGTTGACGAATCCGTTAGTGAATCCGTTTGATGAATCCGTTAGTGAATCCCTTGGATGAGTCCGTTGGTGAACCCTTGTTGACGAATCCGTTAGTGAATCCGTTTGATGAATCCGTTAGTGAATCCCTTGGATGAGTCCGTTGGTGAACCTTGTTGACGAATCCGTTAGTGAATCCGTTTGATGAATCCGTTAGTGAATCCCTTGGATGAGTCCGTTGGTGAACCCTTGTTGACGAATCCGTTAGTGAATCCGTTTGATGAATCCGTTAGTGAATCCCTTGGATGAGTCCGTTGGTGAACCCTTGTTGACGAATCCGTTAGTGAATCCGTTTGATGAATCCGTTAGTGAATCCCTTGGATGAGTCCGTTGGTGAACCCTTGTTGACGAATCCATTAGTGAATCCGTTTGATGTGGATGAGTCCGTTGGTGAACCCTTGTTGACGAATCCGTTAGTGAATCCGTTTGATGAATCCGTTAGTGAATCCCTTGGATGAGTCCGTTGGTGAACCCTTGTTGACGAATCCGTTAGTGAATCCGTTAGTGAATCCCTTGGATGAGTCCGTTGGTGAACCCTTGTTGACGAATCCGTTAGTGAATCCGTTTGATGAATCCGTTAGTGAATCCCTTGGATGAGTCCGTTGGTGAACCCTTGTTGACGAATCCGTTAGTGAATCCGTTTGATGAATCCGTTAGTGAATCCCTTGGATGAGTCCGTTGGTGAACCCTTGTTGACGAATCCGTTAGTGAATCCGTTTGATGAATCCGTTAGTGAATCCCTTGGATGAGTCCGTTGGTGAACCCTTGTTGACGAATCCGTTAGTGAATCCGTTTGATGAATCCCTTAGTGAATCCCTTGGATGAGTCCGTTGGTGAACCCTTGTTGACGAATCCGTTAGTGAATCCGTTTGATGAATCCGTTAGTGAATCCCTTGGATGAGTCCGTTGGTGAACCCTTGTTGACGAATCCGTTAGTGAATCCGTTTGATGAATCCGTTAGTGAATCCCTTGGTTGAGTCCGTTGGTGAACCCTTGTTGACGAATCCGTTAGTGAATCCGTTTGATGAATCCGTTAGTGAATCCCTTGGATGAGTCCGTTGGTGAACCCTTGTTGACGAATCCGTTAGTGAATCCGTTTGATGAATCCGTTAGTGAATCCCTTGGATGAGTCCGTTGGTGAACCCTTGTTGACGAATCCGTTAGTGAATCCGTTTGATGAATCGTTAGTGAATCCCTTGGTGAGTCCGTTGGTGAACCCTTGTTGACGAATCCGTTAGTGAATCCGTTTGATGAATCCGTTAGTGAATCCCTTGGATGAGTCCGTTGGTGAACCTTGTTGACGAATCCGTTAGTGAATCCGTTTGATGAATCCGTTAGTGAATCCCTTGGATGAGTCCGTTGGTGAACCCTTGTTGACGAATCCGTTAGTGAATCCGTTTGATGAATCCGTTAGTGAATCCCTTGGATGAGTCCGTTGGTGAACCCTTGTTGAAGAATCCGTTAGTGAATCCGTTTGATGAATCCGTTAGTGAATCCCTTGGATGAGTCCGTTGGTGAACCCTTGTTGACGAATCCCTTAGTGAATCCGTTAGTGAATCCCTTGGATGAGTCCGTTGGTGAACCCTTGTTGACGAATCCGTTAGTGAATCCGTTTGATGAATCGTTAGTGAATCCCTTGGATGAGTCCGTTGGTGTCCCTTGTTGACGAATCCGTTGGTGAACCCGTTTGATGAATCCGTTAGTGAATCCCTTGGATGAGTCCGTTGGTGAACCCTTGTTGACGAATCCGTTAGTGAATCCGTTTGATGAATCCGTTAGTGAATCCCTTGGATGAGTCCGTTGGTGAACCCTAATCCGTTAGTGAATCCGCTTGATGAATCGTTAGTGAATCCCTTGGATGAGTCCGTTGGTGAACCCTTGTTGACGAATCCGTTAGTGAATCCGTTTGATGAATCCGTTAGTGAATCCCTTGGATGAGTCCGTTGGTGAACCCTTGTTGACGAATCCGTTAGTGAATCCGTTTGATGAATCCGTTAGTGAATCCCTTGGAAGTGTCCGTTGGTGAACCCTTGTTGACGAATCCGTTAGTGAATCCGTTTGATGAATCCGTTAGTGAATCCCTTGGATGAGTCCGTTGGTGAACCCTTGTTGACGAATCCGTTTGATGAATCCGTTAGTGAATCCCTTGGATGAGTCCGTTGGTGAACCCTTGTTGACGAATCCGTAGTGAATCCGTTTGATGAATCCGTTAGTGAATCCTTGGATGAGTCCGTTGGTGAACCCTTGTTGTCGAATCCGTTAGTGAATCCGTTTGATGAATCCGTTAGTGAATCCCTTGGATGAGTCCGTTGGTGAACCCTTGTTGACGAATCCGTTAGTGAATCCGTTTGGATGAATCCTTGGATGAGTCCGTTGGTGAACCCTTGTTGACGAATCCGTTAGTGAATCCGTTTGATGAATCCGTTAGTGAATCCCTTGGATGAGTCCGTTGGTGAACCCTTGTTGACGAATCCGTTAGTGAATCCGTTAGTGAATCCCTTGGATGAGTCCGTTGGTGAACCCTTGTTGACGAATCCGTTAGTGAATCCGTTTGATGAATCCGTTAGTGAATCCCTTGGATGAGTCCGTTGGTGAACCCTTGTTGACGAATCCGTTGTGAATCCGTTTGATGAATCCGTTAGTGAATCCCTTGGATGA
>JAOWBW010003057.1:0-42514 GCA_026119855.1 Campanula takesimana
GTTGGCATGAGTTGGATTCTCTATTGGACTGCACACATCCGTATGAATTAACTCCAATTTCTATCCATTGTTGATAGAAGCCACCAATTGTTGTGCACCATTTTTGTCATAAATCTTGCAACAATTTATCCTTAAAATCACCCGCATATCCATGCTCCACAAGCTGTCCACGCTCAATAAATTTTGATCCAACTCCGAAACAAGCAAGACATCATGAATGTACTTTTCTCCCTTCTTTGTTTGCACACGAATAGTACCCTTTCCTTGTGCCTTCGCCAAAGATCCATTTCCCATCTTCACTTGTGAATCTATGGAGGTATCCATAGCCACAAAAAATTGATTTATCTCCCGTCATGTGATTGTTGCAACCGTTATCCACGCACCACACATCATTCCTGTAATCGGTAGCACTTTGACAAGCATAGAACATGTGCCCGTCACTTCTTTCTCCTCCATAAAATTTACTCCTGCAGATTTTCACCCTAGAATCTTTCTCTTTATGCCCAAACTTTTGACACGGTAACACTTTGGCTAGCTTTTAAACCAAGAATCTTCAAATTGTGACCATTCTTTCCCGCAAAATTTTTACAACCTTGGGAATTTTTGTGAATTCCTCCACAATCTTGACTTTGCCTACCCACCATCAAAATTATGTCTTCCTCCACCTCTAGAACCTCTACCACGGCCTCTTCGTTGATTTTCCACCATGTCAACCACCTCTAAATAATCTCCACTTCTTTGACCGCTACTTTCAACACTTTTCTCAACTTCCTTCAAACCAAAACTGTGCTTAGATTGGAAAGCATTCTCAACAGATTTTTCGGAGTGTCTTTATAATCTCTTCTCATGAGCCTTCAATGAACCCATCAAATCTAGAATCGTCAATGTAGCAATATCTTTGGTTTTCCTCAATAATTGACACCATGCCATCAAATTTAGGAGGTAACTAACAGAATTTTTTCAACTACTCGACTATTTTCAACTACTTCACCAATCCCACGCATTTGATTAATAACATCCATCACCTAGTATAATAACTTTGAACACTTTCAGCTTCTTTCATTTTTAAATTCTCCAACTCTCTCCTAAAAGTTTGAAGATTGACTTTATTTACCTTTAGTCGCCTTGGAACTCCATTTCGAGAATCTCCCATGCGTCTTTTCCCTAGTTGCTCTCATTATTCTTGAGAACAACTCCGATGACTTACCTTGTTTGATAAATGAAAGAGCCTTTGCATCCTTCTTTCGGTCCTCCTTTAATTTTCTCCTTGCTTCATCATTCAAGCCCACAAATTTTGGGGTTCTTCAAAGCCATCTTCAACGTACTCCCACAAATCTTTAGAAATAAAGATTGTTCTCATCTTCACGCCACCATGATCATAATTTTCACCGGAAAATATTGGGATAGGTGGTGACGATCACTTGAATTGGCCATTTTGCCAAACTCTCTCTCTCTCTCTCTTACCTACCTTCAACAGAACCGAAGCTCTGATGCCACTTGTTAGGATCGGAATGTAGTATATTGTGATGGAGGAATTTAGATAAAGTAGGAGAGGAAGGTAAGTTCTTTTAGGCGTGATCACGCCTAAGTCTAAAGAGTATTCGTTAGAATATTTAGAGAAGTATAGTGAGAAGGCTATTTTATATTCTTCAACTCATACTTTGCATCAACCATTACATGGCTAGTTATACTACACATAGGAAAAATTCTAGAGTGACTTTACATGATCTCTAACTTATCATTAAAGAGAAACATGTACTACTTTATTCATGAACCAACTAGTAAATGTACTAGACTATTCAAATAACCATAACCACTAAGACTTTGATATTTCTTGCATGCACATTAATCAACAAGTCCGCACAATCAAAATTAATGATCTTTGTGAATTAACTTGAGAATTGACGTGCCACTTATTCAAACATCTTCAGTTGAACCTAATACACCATGGTTTTGCAGGCAAGAATAACGGCAGTACCAGAAAAAACTGTTATTGCAATTGTTGCAGTGGTATTTCTGCAACACTCATTACTGGCATTTCATCTGGATTTGCATTTTCAAAAGGAAGCAAAAACAAGAAAAACCAAAACAGAAATTTAATGGTAAGCTGGTGTACAGTTTGTAGGAACTCTAAGATTTGTGTTGGTAATGTTTCTACATCATAGAAGCCTCTGACCTTTTAAAACATCATGAAAATGAATATGGAATAAAGCCTATATTCTTAGGACAATGGATCTATATACAGGGAGTTTTAAGGGAAACTAGTTCCTCTATAGTTATAAATAGTCTTAATCTTAAATATACGGCCGGTGTTTTAAGGCCTAAACTCACTGTTTTATTTCTAGGTGTTTGAAGGCCTCAACTCACTGTTTTAAGGACTAAACTCACTCTTTATTTCTAGGTGTTTTAAGACCTAAACTCATTGTTTTAAGGCCTAAACTCGATCTATATGTGGTTGGAGTATCACGTCGTAGAAAAAAAAGAGATTAAAGATACTCTTTGATTCTCAGGGGAGATTCCCTTATATTTTAGGTTTTAAGGCCTAAACTCGATCTATATGTGGTTGGGGAATCACATCGTAGAAGAAAAAGAGATTAAAGATACTGTTTGATTCTCAGGGGAGATTCCCTTATATTTTAGGTTTACGTAAATGGCCAACTGCAAATAATTTTTGTTGGTGCAGCAACTGAATACAACCTGAATGAAATTAAACATGCTACTGGCAGCTTTTCCGAGAGGAATATACTTGGACAAGGTGGATTTGGGGATGTTTACAAGGTATATGGAACAAATTTGCATGTTTAAATTTGCTTTACTATTGTCTGATTTGAAATGGAAAACTTTCATCTTCCAAATTCGCAGGGAACGCTGAAAGATGGGACCAGAATAGCTGTAAAGAAGCTTAAAAACAATTCTTCTCGAGATGAGAACACTTTTAAAGATGAGGTTGTGGTACTAGAGAAACTTAGACACCAGAATTTGGTTCGCCTCCTCGGTTTTTCACGTCATGAAACAATAATGCTTCTCATCTATGAATTGTGCCCAAAGGAACTTTAGATAAGTTCATTTTTGGTATGTCATGTCTTCCTGAAATCATCTACTTAATTATATAATGCTTGAATAATCATTACTACGAATGAACTCTGAGCAATAATTTTAGGTTAATTAAATTAAAGGTAGCACTCCAGACAGTCATCCTGTATGACTTTTTATCGTTCTGTGAATGTTTCCCATGTTTATGGATGAAGGAAATATGGAGACGTCAGATTTTAATTGGAAAAAGCTCTATGAAATCATCAAAGGTATCGCTAAGGGACTTGTGTACCTCCACGCCGATTCAGAACTTCAAATAATTCATCGAGATTTAAAACCTAGCAACATTCTGCTAGATGAAAACATGAACCCAAAATTGCAGACTTTGGCACCGCAAGGCTATTGGCGCTTGATACAACCCACTGCCGTACGCTTAATTTTGTTGGGACCCAGTAAGTTTAGTCTATTAAATCAAATTTTGTGTATTTTTTCCATTTACATGTTCATCAACTTTCTTCTCTAATTAAAAGATTACATCTTTAGTTCAGAAGATATTAAATACGCAAGCAACTAATCCCCAAATTTTCAGGGGATACATAGCACCCGAGTATCATCGTCTTTCTCAATATTCAATTAAGACAGATATTTATAGCTATGGTATCATAGTTCTCCAAATACTAAGTGGTAAGACGTTTGATTTGTCTTCAAATACAGAAGATTCTTATGATAACCTTCAAAGCTTGGTATGTACTGTCTCAAATACTCCATCCGTCTCATTTCAAACTTCAAAAAAAAGGTTTGGTACAAAAATTAAGAAAAATGGTGAAAAAGTGATGTGTTGTGAGTATAGATGTTTTGGTAGGAGAGGGAAATGGGGGTAGGGAATAGTTAGTGGACAATTGTTGCGAGTATAACATGTGGGGTCCACAGATAAAGAAGTATAAAAAAACTTTCCATTTAAGGTTTTGAAGTTTAAAATGTGACAACCAAAATGGAAATTTTTGAAGTTTAAAATGAGACGGAAGGAGTATACTACTCTTTTCGTTCCCCAAAAATAAAATGTTGCACTTTCTGATTTAATCTTTTAGTTTCGATAAATTTGTCAGGCTTGGAGAAATTGGCAGACGAAGGATTTATCAAATGTAATAAATAGCGCGTTGCAGATTGATTCAAGTTCGATAAGCAGCGTACAAAGATGCATCCAAATTGGATTGCTTTGCATACAACAAAGCGCACAAGAGAGACCTTCTATACAATCAGTCCATGAATGGCTTACTAACAACTCCCTCAGCCTTGCTGAACCTAATCAGCCTGCTTTTTTTGTGAACGGAGATCATCCACCCTATCCACCATTCCTAATGGTGGACGAGAGTCACGGGACTGATTCAATCCCGTCAAACCAATCATGACTTGTTCATCTCGTATACTTAGTTAACAATGGTTGAACTTACATGTTAACTAAGGCTTTCAAAGTGTAAACGATCAAAGATACGCACCTGCGGTTCACGTGATTGCCTAGTGGTAATCTCGGGAGATAGCTTATTTAGGAAGATATATGTGTACAGTTAGAATAGATAGTTGTTAATATTTTACATATTTTGTAGATCTCGATCCTAAATTAGTTACATTGTGGTAGGACTCTTGTAATAGGTTCTATATAAAACACCACTGGCAATATACAAGCTCTCACGTTGAGAGTCATAGAAGACCCCCAAACCGTGTGACTTCCTGCGGCTTTACTTACTGCATTCTCTTTTCTCTCTTCGTCTCAAATTCATTCTTCTTATTATGCCTTTAGCATTCTCTAATCTTATACAAAGATGCTTGTTTTCTCTTTGTTTTGAATTTCAGTTGGAAGAAAGTAATTTTTTGATACTGGATTGACAATTAAGTTACTCTCTCCGTCCCAAAATGATGTCCGAAATTTCTCTTGATCAAGAGCAATTTCGGACATTCATTTTGGGACGGAGGTAGTATAATGGACCACAAAGTTTGCAGTGGGGGATGAAACAGATAAGACACGACGATTATTTTTGTCTGCTACAATTTCCAAACATGGAAGTACTATACTGCTTTATCACACTAATTAGTTAAATGTAAAGTTCTTCTTTTTTTTTGGTTAGAGAGAAATTTGATTAGAACGGAGTAAGACAACTATAATGGACGACAAATTTGAAGATGCTAGAATTCGTAGCATCTTCAGAAATAATGTCTCACATTACATCTTGGAATTGAAGAATCTTTAGATATTAGTCTTGACTTGAAATTGTTTGATCACAATTATTCCACAAGTTGAACATTGACAAGGGTGCTAGAAACTAACTTCGAAGGAGCAAGGGGACCATGGATGCATGTGGAGACCATGACATGGTGGTCCCAAGAAAACAAAGAACTAGAAGAAAGTAGGACAATATGTTTCCAATAATTATACCCCTTTGTTTTACGGTATTTTTAACTGTTTTACGTTAAAATTAGCTGTGATATGACTTCCATAACCCATAGTTCACCTAGGTGAAATACTAGATACAGTGAGGTGATTTACAAAATGGTTTGTCGATGAATAATAGTCTATCTGAGTAACAAGTCTTCTCACAAAAAATGCAGGTTTATTTGGTTGAGGAAGTTCCAATGTTTCGCTACTCAACAGAACCATGACCAATGACATTGTGGGCCGATCTTCTGGATCTTCCTGAACGCATAAAAGCCCAATATGAATGCATCTTCTTGCTTCAGCCGTGGAGCATGTATTTCTCAACAATGGATCCACAATTCAAGTAATTGTCCATCGTTCCATACCTGCCACGCCTGTCAATTTCTCTCTTTTAGTTTCCATATTATATGACAATTAAAACCCATACAAGTTATTAAAGTAAAATATAGACATGTTCAGAATAGTACAAGGCGGGACTATGGTATATTAAATATACACAAGTAAGTGAAAAAGAAAGAACGTACGTAAGCAAGGAGTGTTTGAGCTTGGCCTGTGAGATAAAAGCCACTATTCTTTTTCCACTGATGATTTCAAGCAATATTACTCCAAAACTGAAGACATCAGACTTAACAGAGAAGTGCCCCTCCATTGCATACTCTGGAGCCATGTATCCGCTGTTTCATTTATATCTCCGTAGTCAACTACGTGCGGATCAATTTTTTTATATGAAATCATATGTAAGTAAATTAGACTTACTATGTTCCGACAACTCTCCTAGTGTTGGCTGTATTTTGATCCTCACCAAAGATCCTCGCCATTCCAAAATCTGATATCTTTGCAGCCATTTCATGGTCCAATAAAATATTGCTAGGCTTCAGATCCCTATGTATGATCTTAAGCCGCGAGTCCTCATGTAGATAAAGGAGTCCTCTTGCAATACCAGATATTATGTTAAGGCATCTATCCCAATCAAGAATTGCACGTTCCTTCGAATCTGTGTATTTTGAAAAATACAAGTTAAAAGAGCTATTTATGCTTCTCTTTACCTTATCCTCATTTAATTCAGTATACAGTATACTACATGTTATAAGTTAATTATCATAATTTTTTGAAAATAAAATTGCGAGTTGAACTGACAAACCGAATATGATGACATCAAGGCTTTTGTTAGGCATGAATTCATAGAGCACCAGCTTCTCATCCCCTTCAACTCCACATGCTAACAGTCTCACAAGATTCCTGTGTTGAAGTCTTGCCAAAAGTATAATCTCATTTTTAAACTCCTCTATTCCTTGCCATGACTTTCTCAAGAGCCTTTTAACTGCTATTTCCTTCGCATCTGGTAGTACACCCTGAAAATTTATGTGGTGATGAACAAATTCTACTGTGAATGAATCAGAGGTTTTACATATGGAATAAAGCATTTTTACCTTATAAACTGTACCGAAACCACCTTGTCCAAGCTTATTGGCATCTGAAAAGTTGTCGGTAGCTTCCTTTACAATCGAGAATTCCATGAATATTAGTTCTTCTGAACCAACTATACCAGGGTCCTCTGTTGCCATTACTTTGTTTTGGTTCTGAAAGTTTCCTGTTTCCTTGTCATCTACACATTGTGTAACTGTGTGAGAGCTCAAGCCCCTTTCGCATTTTTCCAATGAAAATTTTAAAATATTTTAAGAATGTAATAACATTAGCCTTACCTTTATGCCTTGCCTTATTTCGCTGAAGGTGAATGACATATCCGCTAATCAGAAGAACAAGTACAAACGCCAAAGAAGTTGTTGTCCCAACCACCCATTTCTTCCATGCACTCTCTGCTTATTTACAAGAAAATATTCAATTTTCATCCTGGCTTGTATTTTCAAACTATATAACTAATTAGCATGAACGGCAGCACATGTGATGAAAATTTTGATAATGAAATAAATTAAAAACGTAAGTTTCTTACCTCTAGTTGTAGAACCTTTATAAAACTGGTACATCTCAAACCTGAGATTACAACTCCTGCTAAAAACAGTCCCACCTTTCTTCAAGCTGCAACATTTCTCAAGTTCTAACAACGCTTTATCAAAACAACTTCTGCAAACATCTTCAGGAACATCTCTAGTACACTGTACAAGCCCATAAATTTTCTCGTTTTCTGAAACCTTTAATTCTCTTGTTAAATACATCAGAGCTGAGGATGAACCACTGTATGATAGATTCTGCATAAAATCCTTTAAAATGACAGGAAAATGAATAATGTCTGAAACATTTTCCTGTTCATCATTCGAGCGTGGAAATTTTCCGGTATAACCATTTGTGATGGGCAAAGATGAATAATGAATTTGACATAACCCATACCAATAGATTGCTTCTTGAGCTGTGCAGTTCTTGAGGATATCCTGAGCTGCAATCCCAAGACAATTTGCACATTCTTTTTTACTCGCATCCCCTCTACACAATGCTTTCCCATGGACTTGGTCCGGTCCATTTCCAATTGACGTGTTATAAAATCCTCCTGCGAGAGACGTATGTGTTGGAAGAGATTCAAGAAGGATCTTGAGATTTTTTCCCATTGTGGTATTGGGCATTAAGGTTCCTTTGTCAGCAAGACAGAATGGAACATACGGTTCAGGAACTTGGGTCGAGGTTGTAAGCTTGATTATGGTAATGAAAATCAAGACACAAAGTGCCTTATTGCCTGGTCTATCCATTTAAGAGGTTTTGGAGCTCATTCAGAAACTATGATGATCAGATAGTACTATATATGTTCACATACAATGGAGTAATTTAGATTATTGACTCGATGTAGCCTTGGAAAAATACAGTTTTCTCAGAAAATATAATTCTTAATCAAAACTATTCAAGACTGGCGGCTGTGCTTGGAATACCAAGTAGGGGCATGCAGGTAGCTAGGAACTTCTAATTAATGGGGGCATTTACCATATAGTCCGTCAAAATAACCTTATTTACATCTTAAGACAAGGAATATTTTAACTAACCATATAGTCCCTAGCTTACATCTTCCTCAACATTTTACTAACTACACCCTCTCAACATTTTACTTTCACCCCAACTACTATCCCCTTAGGCTACCCCTCACCACCTTCTCCAGTCAACAACTCCGGCCACCACCTACTCCGACGACCACTCCGGCGCAAAAAAATTAAAAAAAAATAGCTTCAGTGACCTTCCAGCAACCAAACAGTTGAGAACTAATCAGTAAGTTCTCAGTTGTCAACTAAACTACTAATAACACGAACAACTCCAACGACCAAACAACTGAGAACTTATCAGTAAGTTCTCAGTTGTCAACTAAACTACTAAGAACATGAACAACTCACCACCAACTCCAGCGACCAAACAGTTGAGAACTTATCAGTAAGTTCTCAGTTGTCAACTAAACTAGTAAGAATACGATCAAACTCCGGCGACCAACTTCATCGACCAACTCCGGCGACCAAACAATTGAGAACATATCAGTAAGTTCTTAGTTGTAAACTAAACTACTAAGAATACAATTAAACACGACGACCACCAACTCTGGCGACCAAACAACTGAGAACTTATCAGTAAGTTCTCAGTTGTCAACTAAACTACTAAGAACACGAACAACTCCGGCAACCACCAAACAGTTGCAAACTTATCAGTAAGTTCTCAGTTGTCAACTAAACTACTAAGAACACAAACAACTCTGGCAACCACCAACTCCGTTGACCAACTCCGGCGAACAAACAGTTGAGAACTTATCAGTAAGTTCTCAGTTGTCAACTAAACCACTATAAGCACGAACAACTCCGGTGACCAAAACAACTGAGAATTTATCAATAAGTTCTCAGTTGTCAACTAAACCACTAAGGACGATCAATTCTGGCGACCAAACAGTTGAGAACTTATCAGTAAGTTCTCAATTGTCACCTAAACTACTAAGAATTTATCACGTTTTCATTGTAAAAGTAATAAATCCTCAATTAGTTCTCAGCCGTCAACTAAACTACTAAAAACACGATCAACTCGACGATCACCAACTCCGACGACGAACTCAGGCGACCAAATAATCGGAACTTATCAGTAAGCTCTCAGCTATCAACTAAAATACTAAGAACACGATTAACTCCGGCGGCCACCAACTTAGGCGACCAACTCCGGTGATTGAACAATCGAAAAAGTATCAACAAGTTCTCCGCTGTCGATTAAACTAACTACTAAGAACACGATTAAAGTTCCTACTTTCTTTTTTGGTTTGTCTCAATTTATGGTTTTTAGTTGCTTTTATTACTTAAAATAGACAATGAGACTCACTTTTCATTCTCACAACAAAAATTCAAATAACCACTTTCTTCCTATTATTCTACTTTTCATCTCACAACATTTACCTTTTTTTTATTCCGTGCGAAATAAAACAAACTAAAAACATTAAATCATGGAGAGTAACAGTACAATGTACTCCAACAAGAAAGAAGAAAAGAGACAAAAATGGACTAGCTTAAATTATGTGTTATACAGAACCTCATCCCATCTACTAACCAAAATTGGCAGAAAATAGTATTACATATTTACATTCATAAATGACACTAACTTAAGTCCTTAATTCATTTTATTTTTCAATCGAGATCTAAAAACTGAGACATAAAATATATCAACTTGAAATAATTCAAGACTGATAACCCCTAAATTTGGCAAAAAAAAAAAAAAAAAACACACACACAAATTACGCTACGTCTCTTATTCAGAACAATTTTGAGTGGTTTGATCGGCACCATCTGGTTCTTGGCGGGATTCAAATCGTTGTGAAATAGTTATCGCTTCGAGCTTGGCGATGTTGATGAATTTTTTTGTTGCAGATCTAAGCAGATCTGGACAAGAGACGGAGAACAGTAACATAGGCCGACGCCGTGTAAAGCGGTTCGGAGAAGAAGGGGTGCGCCGGTGATGTGAGACATCCGGATCTGCAGAAAATAGAGAGAGGGGACAGGTTCACATGAGTGAAACGTCGGAACAGGGAGTGTGTCATGTCAGGGATAAGGGGTGAGTCGTCGGAGGTAGGGGAAGGGGGAGGATCGTCGGAGATTGGGAGGGAAGATGCGTCGGAGGGGTCGCCGGAGTTTGGTCGGAGGGGAGGGGAGCGTAGAAAGGTCACTGGAGTAGGAAGGTATCGCCAGAGCGGGAAGAGGTCGCCGGAGTTGGGAGGACCGGTGAGGAATTAAAGAGAGAAAGTAGAGAGAGAGAGACATAGAAAATATATGGGTGAATGTTGAAAGTGAGATGAGAGGAGGAGGGGAGGGGAGGGGTGTAGTTATTCAATAAAGGACTAAATGGTTACATAATATGTTTTGTAGGACTAGGACGTAAGTCAAAAATATCATGGTCCTAAGATGTAAATTCGCTAATATTTAGGGACTAGAAGGTAATTTTCTCCTAATTAATTACACCCCCCCCCCCCCCCGGAATGATAGTCCGATTTTTTTTTATGATTAATTTGTTTGAACTTTGACTAATGATTTAAGGAAAATAATCTTCGGTATCAAATTTTAAATCTTATTATTGATACACGTAGTACTTACATCTCAAATAAGATTAAGTCAGTTACAAATTACTTTTCAAAAGGGGGCTTTTTTAATATTTTAATATGGTGGAAACAAGTAACGTGAAAACAAGTACAATAGTTTAAACAAGTTCAACTAAACTATCCTTCTAGAATAAAGTTAGTTATGTTATAATGTGCCAAATATAGTCCGGTTTACAAGTGTAGGATGTGTTACGAGCCAAACAAATTCCATCTAATCCCACCGTCTCAAAATAATCTTCACGTTTGAAACTTTTTAAAGATATTACCATTTAGTTCACTAGTCATGTTGTGTTTATACACATTCAAGCATAAGTTATAAAAATGAGAAGAAGTTTTTGGGACAACGAAAATTGCAAAAATGAGGAGATCACTTTGGAACAGAGCATCCGTCCTAAAAGAAATGTCCATTTTTGTTCTTGATCGAAAAGAAAATTGGAAATTCATTCTTGAGGCAGTACTATTTCATTATAAGGTGGCGGCTGCCTCCTAATGTTTCAGTCTCATACAGTTGACATAAATAGAGATAATGATTGTATCTGCCCAGTGGGATAATGTACTAATCAGTCACACAATTTGTATTTATCTAATGAGCATAAGTGATTAATCGTATTACTAGTACAATATATTGCTGGGATATAAAATGATGACATATTTATACTCCGTCATTGTACATGTTTCTCAACTAATCTAGAGTTAAGATTAATCAATTATTATGTGTGTATAATAAATTAATCAAAGTACACGTAGGATTTATCATTTTATATCAATCAGATGTGTCAGCCTCATATAATTGACATCATCAACAACAACAACAACATTACCCCAGTGCCGCAAAGGCTCCCACCTATGGTGGGGTAAGGGGTGGTCGGATGTACGCAGCCTTGCCCCTGTATTAAAGCACATAGAGGCTGTTTCCAGATGACCCATGATGAAAATTGCGTCGAAAATTGCATGAACTGACTGTTGCTTCATCACAAAGAAGCACAGACAGTTTAGTGACCTATTTTGCTTTATTCCATCATATTCCCAAGCCAAAAAATAGTGAGTCTTTGGCTCCATCGGAAATGATGGAAATCTCATATAATTGACATAAACTGAAATAAAGATTGTAACTGCAGGTAAGATAAACTATTTAATTATCATTGTGTTAGGTTTCCCATGACCTTGAATACGATTTTGCTGGTTTCTTTTACTATACATCGTTCGTTTTAGTTATTTTTTAGTTTTGGTGTGCCGTCCTTGGGAGAGTGGTCGTTTATTAGTACGCTTAGTAGGAGAAGAGAGTGATGACATATAATTTGAATAGTTCGTCTCTGCAACTATCTGAATAACTGTCAAAGTTTGTTTGAGTTCCAAAATATGATACAGCTTGAATGGCAACTATGCAACGACCAGATTATCTATTCCACTTAAACTTTGGATCCAGTTTCATAGAAGTTTAAATCCAGCCTGTGTATAACTTCTAAGGAAAGGGAAAAACTAGTTTATATATGAAAATGTTTGTCAATGACTTTCTGAGAACAGATGTTACCTCAAGTGTTAAGTAACACCCCAGGTAACACTCCAGACGGACAGAAAATACACACACAAAAATAGTAGAGTTTTTGCAGCGGAAAATAAATAGCACAAGAGAAATATTTTTCTCAAGTTATATAAATATAACTTGAGATGCCTAGATGGCGAAAACCTTATAATCAAAACCAATTACAAAGTTTAAAATGGTTCCCTATACAAACTATGATATACTCTCTATGGAACCAAAGTAAGAACAAAGTACAAGATTCTATCCTAACCAAAACTCACTCAAACCCGAAGTATTTGAGTGATAAAAGAGTGTATGGAAGAAAGAATATCAAAGGAGCCAAGAGTACTTTGGTCTTTTTGTGCTATGGATGTGTGTATAAAATTGGCTTGTCTTCAATCTTCATCCAAGCATCTATTTATAGCCAAAGGCTACACAAATAACAGCCTTGGGCTGTTTGTGACGAGTGGGAAGAGTGGGGAGAGTGAGTGGGCTTGCTCTCCAATTTTTGTGCGAAGACTTGGTCTTCCTTCCATGAATTTCTCAACCGCAAGCTTGATCTCCAAGTCCTAGCTTCACCGTGTTGTACTCCAAGCTTCCAATGCCTTGTACTTCATCTATTTGATCAGCAACAAACCTTGGACTTGGTCTTCTCCATATTTAACATATTTAACACATGTTAAATATGTTTGTAACTCCCTTATTTACTCGGCTTTTATGAGTAATTCTTCATTAATTTCTTCTCCATGTTTTAAGCTCCATAAATCAACTTTATTATACCTGAAAATATGGACCAACATCTAGACAATAATATTAGGACATTAGTATAAAATTATATTAGAAAGAAATGTCAAATTACAAATTATTTTCGTCACAGCACTTAGACTGTCAGTGGCAACATCTGAGGTAACACATCCGTCTGCACTAACAATCTCCCCCTTAATTTGAGATTTCTTTCCAATCTCCTAAGTGTTGGTACCTGTAAAAACAAGTTAGTCATATAGCATGATAACAGAGCAAAAGCCAGAGTTAAACTCCCCCTTAATGTAGTAGTTAAACAAACAAACAAAGATTTACAAAACAATACTAATCAAACACATATTTCAGATGCTTCTAACTAGTAGTTTTAAAACCAATGTAAGTCCAAGTTTAAAACCATAAACCAACAGAGTTTATTACCAACAAAACTACCAAAGTCTTAGTTCTAAAACATAAAGAACCAAAGTAGAAATTGTTTACACAAACCATACCACTAACAAAATTAAATTGTTTTGAAATCAAACACCATGAAAAACCATTGCCCATGATTAATGGCAACATCAACCTTCAAGAGAAATTTTCTTCTTACTCTTCTTCTTCTGTTTCTTCCTCATCCTCCGGTTCTCCTTCCTCAGCCTGCGAACCAGCACCTGTAGTAACATCTCTAGCAGCATGACTAACCCCAGCAGCATCAACAGCATCTGTAGCAGCACTAGTACCAGTACTTGTACCTGCACCATCTCCCCCAGATTGGGAAGAAATCAGATTGATAAACTGAAGAGAGTCATCTTTGATCTTGGTCCATTCATGGATAACATTCACCATACGAGTTACTTGCTTGTCGAGAAAAGCAATCACAGTGGTCTTAGGAATTGTAGGTGAAGAGTTCCCTAAGAGATGTAACATGCTGGCTACAACATTCTCAACATCAGTACCTGTGAAGAAACTAGGAGAACTAGGAGTGTTAACTGGACTGTCTGAAGCAACATTCTTCCCAGCACCTCTGGATGGAATGGACGATCTTGACCCAATATCTTTTGACTTGTCCCAAGGTAAATCACCGGTGTATCTTACACCACCCTGTCCTTGCTTTGTCAAAAGACTATCTACTCTATAGTAGTCAAGCTCATGAGTGTAAATGTCCGAGTCCATAATGGGAAATTTTTGAGCCATTACCACTTGAAAAATCAGAGAGGGATACGGCAAAACTGATAGTTTTTTCTTCTTACCCCAAGTGGCTAAATGTTTAAAGATCAAACTCCCAAAATTCAGTTTTCGGTTCGTCCCCAACTTATGCAAAACCCTAGCTTGTTCTAAGGTTACATATTGTTCATTTTTGGTGGGGAGCCAATTAAAAATGCACAATTTGTGCAGAACCGAAAATAAAGAGGTGAGGTGAGAAGCAAGAAAGTGTTCATCCCTTTTGGTAGGCCATCTCTCTACCACATTGTTCGACAGAACCTTCGCAATATCATCCCTATCGGCTAGTACACCATCATCATCACAGTGAGGCATTTTAATCACCTTATTGATCAATGACGGATTAATCTTAAAAACCCTACTTCTAAGAAAAAACGTGCCGAATTGCTTGGAGTTTTCATTATCAAGATTGGGATGAAGGTTGGCATAAAAGTTTCGAACAATGGCATCTACATAGTTTGATGGATAGAGATTGGCATTTAAAAAATTTCTATCTTTCAAAAACTGATAAACACCATGTTTCTTGAGGTTAGCTTCATCGATATACTTCTCACGATGCATTTTCAAACTAGAAATTTCAAGCCACTTTTCCATGTTGGCTCTTTTGTAAAATTCCAAAGTGAGAAAAGGTTTTTGAAAAGCTTCATCATCATTATCAAAGCTAGTTTCCAGAACATCATCAGAAGTCCCAAACAAATCAGAGGAGGTAACCGGGGCTCTAGGGGGTTTAGAAGAGCGGGATGTTACCTTAGAAGTTGTCGGTTTACCAGTAGCACCCGAGGCAACATTCTGTTTTGCTTTCCCTTTGTTGACTCATTTGTGTACAGCGGCAAGGGGCTCTTCTTCATCAGCTACCCAGGTGTCCAAACTCTCTACAGACTGTGCTTGTTCGGCCGGAAGGACAACAAATTTCTGATCCGAATTTTGATCAGAAGAGAGTCCAAGTGACTCCTCTTCTTCTTCATCGGAAACTTGCACAGGATCATCAGAGGTGTTGGAAGGAATTTTTGACCTGGATTTTGCACTTAGACGGCTGGAGGTCCGCTTCCGAGCTGTTGGAGCCGCGCCTATTTTGGTTGCTGTTGAAGGGGCTTTTCTTTTGACTCTCTTTGTGGCGGAGCTTGGTGGACGAGAAGCAGTCGTCATGGGTTGAGGTCGAGCTGAGGTTGCAACGTGATAAGGCTCATCAATGGACATTGCTATTTGGTTAGAGATTTGAGAGACCAAGGGTGAGATGTCCATTGGCGAGGCAACACGCGAGGCATCACCAGGCGACTCTTCTAGAGGTGTGGGTTGGTTGGGGTTTTGACTTGGGTTCACCATTGTTGAATTTTAATGGAGGATTTGGGAGAATTTTTGGAGAAGGGTTTTGAGGGTTTTAGGTTGTCGCCGGTTTTGGGGTGTCGCCGATTGAAGAAGGCGGTGAGGAGAGGGAGAGTTAAAAAGAGTTTTGGTGAGAAAAATAAGGAGAGTAATTAGGAAGAGATATTTTTAGGGAGGTTAAAAATGTGAAAAAGGGATAAACAATTAATTCAAACTTAACTCTTATCATTTAAATTAACTAAACCCCTATTTTTCCTCACATGTAAAACTAACCTAAATTAAATCACCCTATTTACAAGCACACAACTAACAAACTCCCCTGCACATTCGGTTTTATTAAAAAAAAAAACACGTTTTTTTTTTTTTAAATAATATATAAAACGAAAAATAAAGATGGTAAAATTAATGATGTAACGATCTCTCAAAAATTTGAAGATAGATTCCTAAATTGTAGGGAAATTGTTACAACTATATTTTACCTAAAGTAAAAGATTTGTTTTAGACTTTTTCAAAATTGTAAACTCTTTTTCTTTAAATAAAAAGACTTTCAAACTTTGAAAATTTAAAAAACAATTCTGAAAATAAATTAAAATTAAAAAAACGAATGTAGCACATACTAATGTGTTGATGGCAATGATGGTAACACTTAAGATAACATTCGTGATAAACATCCCTTATTGAATTTATATTGAGGCAATTAAGGCGAGATGGACCTCATTTTTGAACACATGAGGCAGAAATATGCTTCTATAATAAGCATTTTGAGGTAAAACAAGCTTCCCAAAAATAGAATACTTTAGGCAAAACAAATCTAGTAATATAGATATTAAAAGCTTGTTCTTCATCTTCAAACACTTAAAAATAAACATGATTTACAAATCTTTATCTACAAGGAAGCATCGTAGTAGTGAGCTCCGTGCCCCGAGTCCTTATAAAGTGCAAACATGTTATAGTGATTTGTACCGTTCAAGTAGGAAACATTGTAGTGGCGAACTCCTTGTTCCTAATACTTAGTACAAGATCACTAGATAATATCCCCCTTTGACAAGAGTGCATCGTCGCAGCGAACGCCGTGCCCCGAGCTACTAAGGAAATATTATAAGTGTTTTTAGCCTTTTTGCCTTTGAAAAAGATTAGTGACTTTGTCACTTTTGAGTTTAAAAAGGAATGTTATCAATAATGTTACCTAGAGTGTTATCCTACCATAACAAAAAGGTCAGTATGTGCCACCATCAATGGATAGAAAATACTACTCATTGACAGATTAAAACAGAAACAAAACAATAATATACAAGTGTTATCTCAGATGCTGGTAGCACTTGAGGTAACACCAGAAAACAGGAGATTTTTAGAGATTACAAAGACCAAGAGAGTTCTTCAAGAAAGAAAATCTCTCAAGGTCTAAGGCTTTTGTAAAAATGTCCGCTAATTGATACTTGGTATCAATATGCTCTATAGCTATTAAGCATTTTTCAACCATATCTCTTAAAAAATGATGACGAATATCAATGTGTTTTGTGCGGGAGTGTTGGACAGGGTTCTTGGAAATGTTGATGGCACTCAAACTATCACAGTACATGATCATATTTTTACTCTCAAGCCCATAGTCGTCTAACATATGTTTTAGCCATATTAATTGAGTACAACAGCTCCCCGCTGCCACGTATTCAGACTCAGCAGTAGAGAGCGACACACAATTTTGTTTACGACTATACCATGATACTAGATTATTACCCAAGTAAAAACACCCCCCACTAGTACTTTTTCTGTCATCTATATCCCCCGCCCAATCCGAATCACTAAAGCCTACTAGATTTGTATTTGTATCTTTAGCATACCAAATTCCTAATTCGCTTGTTCCGGAAACATATTTAATTATCTTTTTCACAGAATTAAGATGAGAGACTTTGGGGTTGGATTGGTATCGTGCACAGACACACACAAAAAACATAATGTCGGGTCGGCTAGAGGTAAGGTAAAGAAGGCTACCAATCATGGAACGGTAAAGGGTAGGATCGACTGCTTCTCCCCCTTCATCCTTGCCGAGTTTAAGTGTAGTAGCCATAGGAACCGAGGAACTTTTTGACCCCTCCAAGCCGAATTTCTTGACTAGATTTTTTGCGTACTTGCTTTGTGAGACGAATATTCCATCGGGTAGTTGTCTTACCTGCAAGCCAAGAAAGAAGTTTAGTTCACCCATCATGCTCATCTCGAAAGTTGATGTCATAGCCTCTACAAAATCATTTAAACAAATTTTTGAAGTAGAGCCATAGACTATGTCATCAACATAGATTTGAGCAATGACAAGTTCCTTTCCATGTTTTAGAATGAATAAGGTTCTATCCGCCTCTCCTCGAATAAAACCATATTCAAGAAAAAAACTAGTTAAACGACCATACCATGCGCGCGGAGCTTGTTTTAGACCGTATAAGGCTTTATCAAGTCTATACACATGGTTTGGTTGGGATGGATCTTCAAAACCTTTAGGTTGTTCAACAAAAACTTCCTCATCTAAATATCCATTTAAAAATGCTGCTTTAACATCCATTTGATACAAAGTGATTCGAAGATAACAAGCTATGGCTAAGAGAAGTCTTATAGACTCAATTTTAGCCACGGGTGCGAAGGTTTCGTCAAAGTCGATACCTTCCACTTGTGTATAGCCTTGAGCCACAAGACGAGCTTTATTTCGAACAATATTACCCTCTTCATCCGTTTTGTTTTTAAAAATCCATTTTGTCCCAATAACATTAGTGTTAATAGGACGGGGTACTAAAAACCATACATTATTTCGGGTAAATTGATCTAGTTCGTCTTGCATAGCTTGAATCCAAAAATTGTCTTTTAAAGCTTCAATCACATTTTTAGGTTCTATGGATGACACAAAACAAGAGTGTTTTACCTTGGTGTATGTGGTTGACATGCACACATACCTTACCATTTCCCGATAATTCACGGGTTCTTTGTTTCTTGTTCGGACCCCTTCATTCACTTACCCAATTACCTGAGTTGTAGGATGATTCCTACGAATTCTGGGTGGAGGATCCCTTCTTGCGTCATCATGAACTTCTGCATCAGACTCGGATGGATCACTGGACTCAGGTGCTGCCTGAGGTGTTGTCTCATCGATGATAACATTCTGCTCAGCATCTGTGTTAACATCTGTGATGTCATTTGCAGTTTGTATGACATCTTCTAACAACACCAGAGGAGAATCTTGAGCACTTTCACCTGAAATACTTGAGAGATCATCAAAAACAATGTTAACAGATTCTTGGATGGTTTTTAGTCTAAGATTGTAAACCCTATATGCCCGACTATTTTCCGCATATCCAAGAAATATCGCCCTATCACTTTTAGAGTCAAACTTTGCTAAGTAATCCCGGTCATTCAAAATGTAACACACACACCCAAAGACATGAAAATAGTGAACTTTTGGCTTCTTGCCATTCAAAATTTCATAAGGTGTCATAGTGGTTCCGGGTCTTAGAAAAACTCTATTAGTTGTGTGACAAGCCGTGTTAAGTGCCTCGGCCCAAAATCTTTTAGAAATCTTTTTAGAAAACAACATCACACGAGTCATTTCAAGTAAAGTACGATTTTTCCTTTCGGCCACCCCATTTTGTTGAGGTGTTTTAGGAGCTGAAAACTCGTGATGCATTCCTTTTATTTCACAAAAAGTAGAAAATAAAACATTGTCAAATTCTCTCCCATGATCAGATTTGATTCTAAAGATAGAGGCACAAAACATGTTTTTGATTTTGGAGTGTAAAAGTTTAAATTTTTCAAAAGTTTCCGATTTTTCTTTTAGAAAATAAACCCAAGTGAATCTCGAAAAATCATCAACAATGACATAAGAATATCTCTTTCCTCCAAAACTCTCTACCTCAACTGGACCCATTAAATCCATATGTAAGAGTTGAAAACAGTGTGTTGTTCCAGAGTGTTGCTCGGAATGTAGGGCAGCACTATGGGCAACACGAGTTTGTTTCCCTTAAGACAATCTTCACAAATGATAGGATTTTTAAGATCTAGTTTAGGAATTCCTTTAACAGCATCTAACTTAACAATCTTATCAATGTTCCTCAAATGAACATGTCCCAACTTTTGATGGCATAAGTTTGTGACATCAATTTGTGCGGTGTTGCACACGAATTTATCTTCCACACGATAACAATTATCACTTGATCTAGTTCCTGTCATAACACAATTGTTAGTACCATCAAAAACTTCACAAGTGTCCTTGTTAAATTTTACTTCCATGTTGTCATCGCAAAGTTGACTAATACTAATTAAATTAGTTACTAGGCCATCTACATGCAAGACATTTTTTAAAGCATGAAAACCATTCACATTTAGTGTTCCTTTACCTATTATATTACTCTTGCTCCCACCACCATAAGTTACACTACCCCCTTGAACGGATTCATAGTGTTTTAAAAACATTTTTGTTCCCGTCATATGGCGTGAACACCCACTATCAAAATACCATGATCCTTCAACATTTGTTTTTAAGGCAGTATATACAACATCACATCTCACATTGGCTTTTGGTTTCCATGACTTCTTTTTTGATATTTTGACCTTCTGACAGTGTGTGTTATCTGGAGTGCTGGGTAACACTTCAGGTAACACATCTGGACTGGACTCTTTCTTTGAAAGCTTTGTACATTTATTTTTAAGATGTCCAGTAGTGTGACAGTATTGACACACTTTCCCTTTGTCAGAAACATCATTTGAACAAGAATTTTGATCAAACTCGTGACCTTTTACAAAATTTACGTTATGTTCATTACAAGACAAAGAAGAAGTAATACTTTCTAATGATTCTCGGAAACCAATACCTGCTCTCAAAGGCATACCCAAGTTTAGGATCTCATCAAGTTTGGACGATCCGGTGTTGAGCTTCTTCAAGGTGGTTTCGGCTAGAGTCAACTTGGCCTTGACTTTTTCTAGCTCGGCATCTTTCTGGGATGCTTGAGCTTCCAATCGGTTCAAGTAGGCCTTGAGTCCATCGTTCTTCTTGGTTAAAGTCTTAACCATTTGGTTCTCCTTCTTCCATTCCTTGAGCATATCCTTATAGAGGATTTTTAAGTCTTCAATGAGCTCATCTTTGCTCATCTCATCCTCTTGCGAACTTCCTGTATCAAGATTAGTGGAAACCATGAAACAAACATTATTATCAGTACTGAAATTGTTATACCTGACAGATGTGGTCTCGGATGTTATCTCAGTTGACATAACATCTCTGGTAACATGTTCAGTCTGCAAGTCACTGACTGTGACATACATGGTTGTTTGATCTGGTTCTTCTTCTTGGACTGAACCCTCATCTTCATTGTCACTCAGGGATACCCATAGGTTCTTTCCCTTCTTCCGTAGTGTGTTGGCACACTCGTTTGCGTAATGACCCCATCCCGAACAAGCATGACATTGAATTGAATCAATGTATTTGGGATCAGACCTTGATTGATCTGAGGATGCTCTACGCATAGGGGCTGACTTTTGAGTAGATGGGAACGTCCTTCTTGGCATCGAATCATACACCTTGGTTTGTTTCTCTTTTGCTTTTACCTGCACTTTTTCATTGTTAAACTTTTTAACCATTGCATTATATTTTCTAGCAAGTAAAGCAACACTGGCACTTTCATCCAATTCTTCAAAAATTTCATCTTCATTATCATTTGAAAAATCTGAGGATTGCACATTTAAAGCAATATTTTTCCCTTTAGAAGCCTCACTTTGTTCAAGGAGATTTGACTCAAAATTTTTCAAAATACTCATTAAAGAATTGATGTTCATTGTAGAAAGATTGTGAGCTTCTTCAATAGATGAAACTTTCATATTGAACCTCTCGGAGAGAGTTCGAATAGCTTTTGAAACAAGTTGTTTGTTGGTAAAAGGTTCACCCAAAAGTTGACACTCATTTGCAATATCAAACAATTTTTCAAAATATGATGAAATCGTTTCATTTTCACCCATCCTCAATCTTTCAAATTTGCCAGTAAGAGTTCTAAGCTTATTATCACGCACACTACTATCACCTTCACAAAATCTTTGTAAAGTGTCCCATGCCTCTTGAGCAGTGGAACTATTTTGAATAAGTTTAAAAATATGCATATCAACCCATTCAAAAATAGCATTAAGTGCTTTTTCATTATAATTAGCTAGAGTAATCTCTTCATTAGTCCACTCGGATTCAGGTTTGACTTGAACGTCACCATCTTCATCTGGAGGTAACATAGGGAGAGAGTAACCATTTGTTATAGATCGCCATGCCCGAAGATCAATTGATTTGATATGCGAGCGTAGGCGGATCTTCCAATAAGCATAATTCGAGCCATCTAAAACAGGAAGACGCTTTTGATTAGGATTAGCAGGATCGAAAGCCATGACAAATCTGGAACAAATCACTTAGTATGTCAAGTGTCCGGGCTCTGGTGCCAATTGAAAATGTTTGTCAATGACTTTCTGAGAACAGATGTTACCTCAAGTGTTAAGTAACACCCCAGGTAACACTCCAGACGGACAGAAAATACACACACAAAAATAGTAGAGTTTTTGCAGCGGAAAATAAATAGCACAAGAGAAATATTTTTCTCAAGTTATATAAATATAACTTGAGATGCCTAGATGGCGAAAACCTTATAATCAAAACCAATTACAAAGTTTAAAATGGTTCCCTATACAAACTATGATATACTCTCTATGGAACCAAAGTAAGAACAAAGTACAAGATTCTATCCTAACCAAAACTCACTCAAACCCGAAGTATTTGAGTGATAAAAGAGTGTATGGAAGAAAGAATCTCAAAAGGAGCCAAGAATACTTTGGTCTTTTTGTGCTATGGATGTGTGTATAAAATTGGCTTGTCTTCAATCTTCATCCAATCATCTATTTATAGCCAAAGGCTACACAAATAACAGCCTTGGGCTGTTTGTGACGAGTGGGAAGAGTGGGGAGAGTGAGTGGGCTTGCTCTCTACTTTTTGTGCGAAGACTTGGTCTTCCTTCCATGAATTTCTCAACCGCAAGCTTGATCTCCAAGTCCTAGCTTCACCGTGTTGTACTCCAAGCTTCCAATGCCTTGTACTTCATCTATTTGATCAGCAACAAACCTTGGACTTGGTCTTCTCCATATTTAACATATTTAACACATGTTAAATATGTTTGTAACTCCCTTATTTACTCGGTTTTTATGAGTAATTCTTCATTAATTTCTTCTCCATGTTTTAAGCTCCATAAATCAACTTTATTATACCTGAAAGTATGGACCAACATCTAGACAATAATATTAGGACATTAGTATAAAATTATATTAGAAAGAAATGTCAAATTACAAATTATTTTCGTCACAACACTTAGACTGCCAGTGGCAACATCTGAGGTAACACCTCCGTCTGCACTAACAATATACTCCCTCCGTCCCATTTCAAATTGCAAATACTAGGTTGGCACGGGGATTAAGGGAAAAAGTGAAAAATGTGATGTGTTGTGAGTGTTGATAGTTGAGTGGGAGAGAGAAAGTGAGGTAGAAAATAGTTAGTGGGTTAATGGATGTGAGTGTGCAAGTGGGTTAAAACTTGTCATTTTTGGATTTTGCAATTTTAGTTGGGACACCCTTTTTGGCAAGTTTTGCAATTTGAAATGGGACGGAGGCAGTATTTACTTTCGATCAACATTATTATTCTTTCCATCTTAGTCATAACAAATAGTAGCCGTCATTTGCATGAAAATTCAATCATTTTAAAGTAGAATTTTACTTGCATGTACCTTCTTGAAAAGTAGTAAGATTATACTCCTTCCGCCTCAAACTAAGGTTCTTACTTTTTTTTTTTGGTTTGTCCCAGACTAAGGTTTTTAGTTGCTTTATTACCTAAAATGGACAATGGGACTCACTTGTCATTCTCACAACAAAAACTTTTTACCCACTTTCTCTCTCATACTTTTTCCTATTTCATTTTTCACACTCACAACATTTACTTTTTCTTAATCTCCGTGTAAAGTCAAACTAAAAACCTTAGTCCGGGACGGAGAGAGTATTCTATTTTGGACTTGCGAAATATTATTTATATTTTCCAGCAAACCAAAGAGAAAGTACAGACTACGTTTTTTTTAATTGTTAGACGACTAAACCCCCCAGATGCGGTCAAATTTTGAATGGTGGTTCTAACATTTCCTGGACCATCAAGAAAATCTATTGCTTGACTAGACAAACGAATAAAATCTATTGGTCGACTAGACAAGTATACATATTGCTGATAAGCATAGCTGTATTTTCTTGGCAGTTTACTAAGAAAAAGTATAAATTAAGACAAAATGCAAATAGCTAAAAGATCTCACGAATCTCTATCATTTAGGCTCCGTTTGTTTCGCGTAAAATAACTTCCGAAAAATGTTTTCCTCATTTTTCGGAATATGGTTTCCCCCCATTTCTAAGTAAAATGACTTACGGATTTTTACAGTAAGTCATTTTCCGGAAAATGTTAACTCTCTCACTCACACCCAACTCTCCATAAAACCCCACCCTACCCACTACACCTCTAATACCACAATACCACCCTCTTCATTCATCCTATCCACCACCCCCAACTACCCCAGCACCCAACCCACCCCCACCCTACCCCACTACCCCACCCAAAAAAAAAAAAAAAAAAAAAACTTCTTTCCACTCATATTAAAAAAAAAAATTGAACATTTCCACCACCCCCAACTACCCCAACACCCACCCCACCAAAAAAAAAAAAAAAAAAACATCTCCACCACCCCAGCACCCACCCCACCCCAACCCCCCCCCCCCCCCAAAAAAAAAAAAAAAAAAAAACTTCTTTTCACTCATATTAAAAAAAAAATTGAACATCTCCCACCACCCCCAACTACCCCAGCACCCACCCCCCCCCACCACCCCCACCACCTACGCCCACCCACGCACCCCCCAAAAAAATAAAAATAAAATAAAATAAAATTACTCATATTAAAATTATTTTTGAACACCTCCCCCACCCTCACCACCCAACCACCCCCCACCTACCCCACCCACCCCCCACCCCACCCCCCACAACCACCATCCCACCCCAACCCAAAATCTCCACCCACATTCATTTTTTTTTTCTCATTATAATTCTTTTCCTCATATTAAATTATTATTATTTTCATATGAAAACATTTTCCGGAAAACACTTTCCTTAGATTTACCAAACAACCAAAAACATGTTTATGTCATTTTCCGGAAAACAATTTCATTTTCCGAAAAACATTTTATGGGAAATCATTTTCCGGAAATTGTTTTACGAGAAACAAACGGAACCTTAGTCAAACCATAGAAAAGAAGTTAAATAATGACTTTTGAGCTCATACTTATTGTTTACGGGTGATTCTTATCAGAAATGATTGATTCCAATAGTATTCAGACCCACAATGTTTTGGAGCTCATTCAGAAGCTATAACAATCAAATACTTCCTCCGTCCCAAAATGATCTTCATGTTTGACTCACTTTTTAAGGATTTGAACACTTGCTTCACTAGCTATGTTGTGTTTATACAAATTGTTAGAGCAATTGAACAAGACTTGATGAGAAAATAAAGCAATCACAAAAACACAGATTTACGTGGTTCACCAACTTAGCTACGTCCACGGGGAGGGGAGAGAATATTATTATCACTGGAAAAACAATTACAAAAGATCACACTAATCTACTTTGCACGAATTTTGATCACAAAATTCCTGACTGTGCAAACCCTAAATCTAGAATTATTGATATCTCTGTGTAAACTGAGCAAGCTGAGTAACTGAATTAAATTAGGACGGAGGGAGTATAAATCACGTATACTCTAAATCACCCTAATTATAATTCCATTAGGAATCCTTATTCTCTTTTGCCTAACTTTAATACATAAAATATTAAAGTCCTTACAAAAGTCAACCAACTTAAGGATTACTAGCCTAAATTCTTGTCCAACGGCAACGACTCATTCTTATTTCTTTGGCGTAAATTCAACATGGCTGCCTCGCAAACTTCTGTTTTTATGGCCTTGGCTTTAAGCCTTAGCCAAAAACATTTTTACTCATTCTGTCTCGGAATTACGAACTTGTTAATTAATCGACTAAATTAGGCATCCCCAATTTCAAAGCCATTAATCCTAACACAAATTTAAGCCCAAATTGTAGAAAAGATAAGAATTTTTTGAGACAATGAAAAACGCCAAATGAAAATATCATTTGGGACGGAGGGAGTAGTATATATGCAGACACAGACACAGACACAGACACACGGTGTGTAGCTGGAAAGTACTTATCGTGATTCTATACGTTTCTAACCAAATAATACTAATTTTTATCTACAATGTTATAATATTTCAAGAAGTTACAAGTAAGTGACTACGCATTGTTTTATTTAAAAAAAAATGACTTCTCAAATGTGACTAATGCTTGAGATGGAGGGAGTACATTAAGTAACAGTTAATGTTGATTGCATGATTAATACCAATATAATGTTCCAGTTTCATATAGCTGACATAAACTGAAATGAAGATTGTAACTTCCGGCAAGATACACTATTGAATCGTCATGTCACGTTCTAGATTTGTCAAAAAACGTTTTTAATTAGATTTTGGTGCTTTCTTCTTTCTGTATATAGTCCTTTATATTTTATTTTTATTATTGTATTTTCTATTGATGTGCCATGGAAGAAGAGTTATTTTTTTTATTGGTAAGCTAGTTACGATAAGATGAAATGTGATTTGAAGATTTCTAACAAGTATGTTCTTGGCATCTTCCTTTCATTCAGTCAAGGCATGGAAAAGTGATGATTTTCCTAGAATAAATGAATTCAAAGATTTTTTTCCTCTAACAAGCAGTGTCTAAGTTAGGACGAGCTCTATTATCAAAGCTTATGTTTCCATCATTTAACAACTTCCTTAATCTCTACAGCGGCTCGTTGAATTGTCAACATTAAGATGTTGTTAGTCTTACTGCAAATTTGTTAAACATTTTTATAGACTTGGTACTTGATATAAATGAGTTTGCAAGCACCTTTAGATAATATAATATAGTATAAAAGCGTACAAAATTAATTATCAAAATTTAACCTCAAAGATGGATTTATTTTGTAAAAATATGATACTGATTAATTATCGATGCTTCTATGTTTTTCAATAATCAGTTGGAGGGATTGTAGAACTTGATACTATATGAGTACAAAATTATCTACCAAAGTTGTTCGTGGTCAAATAATAGTGAGATGACTGACAGAACTTAATTATTATAAACTCTCCTTCCAGGAAGTATCCTAAAACCTTACGGTCTTCTTAAACAAGTTAAGGTCAAGCAAAGTCGACGTTCTTAATTTTACAAACCCAAATTATCATCAGGTAGCCGGAGATGTTTATGCATACAAGTCTTTCAAAAATATTTCAGGTGGTTCTTTTTTTCGCTTCCCTAATCACGCTACAAGGTCATGTTAATGATGTCGTTCCCATATCAATCTGTGGAAACAAAACCACTACGACCAACATTTTCTTTAAAACTAATCTCGCAAACCTCCTTCATTCCTTGGAATCTGAAGCTTCTTCTTCCAGGTTCTATAACATTAGTATAGGGAATTACCCAGATACAATTTACGGTCTCTTTCTCTGTTACAACTACAACTACGTGTCAAATGATGATTGCAGGAAGTGCGTAACCAGTGCTGTAGAAAATGCTCAAAAAAGGTGTCCAAATGGAAATGAAGATGTTGTATGGGAGGAAACATGCCAAGTACGCTATTCCCCTCAAAGATTTTTCGGTGAGTTGAATCTTACGGGAAATATACCGTTGGATAATGCCCAAAATATTTCAGTACCCGATCAATTTCAAGATTTCATGAATAAAACGTTACTCGATCTTAGCACAGTTGCAGCTTTCAACTCTACTGGCATGTATGCAAAAGAAAGTATTGCCTTTACGCCCACTTCAAATACAGTATATGCATTTTTACAGTGCACCGCTGACCTGTCACGTGATAGCTGTAACACATGCCTAGTTAGAGCAATCGCAGAAACTTTAGATAATTGCTATAGTTCGATAGGGGCAAGGCTACTTAGCCGCAGTTGCTATCTAAGGTACGAGCTATATTCCTTTGTTGAAGTGGCCCCTGATTCAATGCATATTCCAGGTATAATGCCTAGTGCTTGAAATACTTCTATAAACGACATCCTGTATATGATATGGTACTTCATCCAAATAATAATATTCATAATTATTTATTATTTGTTACAGCAAGTCCCGTCGGATCAATGCCGAATCCAGGTATATTTTTCATGTTAAAAGGTGATGCTATGAATAGGGTTGATGAAACAAAACTATGCTGGTATTGACTTTTAGTTTGTTGTGTTTCCCTTTTGGATATTATGAACAGGAAAGTGTAAACTGAAATTGATGATTTCAGTTCTTGTAATTGGCGCAGCAGTGTTAGTCTCCGCTTTGCTTATCTATTGCTACAACATGAAGAAAAAAGAACTAATGAGTAATAATTATCTTACCTTGTGAAATTTTTATATATTCCTTCAATTTTTCAATATTTATACTATAGTAAATGTCATACAGTATTGATTACTTCTGAATCAAATGAGGTAAACTTGAAATTATTTTAGCTCAGTGTGTGATTTTCATGAGATCCTTTATTATTAACTTTTAATATTCAGGGAAAAACCAAATTGATTTACAAGAAATGCAATCGCATAAGGCTGCTGAAATAGATTTCCAGATTCAAAATCTGCAAGGAGGAAACAACCTTCAACCTAAGGACTTGCCTTTCTATGATATAAAAACTCTAAATACAGCTACGGGGAACTTCTCAGAGGTGAACAAGCTTGGAGAAGGTGGTTTTGGCCCTGTCTACAAGGTAACTGCTTTCATCATATTTTTGAAACTCTCACAACGATAAATAGAAACGATAAGATTTTAATAAGTTTTGCTTTCTCAGGGTATACTACCTGATGGTAAAGAAGTAGCAATAAAAAGGCTCTCAACAATATCAGAGCAAGGCTCAGACGAGTTTCTAACTGAAGCTGCTCTGATACTTAGACTTCAACACAAAAATCTAGTTAGGCTTCTCGGGTTTTCTACCTATCGAGAGGAGAAGCTTTTAATCTATGAGTACATGCCCAATAGCAGCCTCGACTTTTTCCTCATAGGTAACTTTTCTTCCTAATATAGACATGGAGGAAAAAGAAGGAGGGGGGGGGGACATATCAATTGTAGTTTGTGAAATAAATAAATTAATATCTGTTTTTTTGCTAGATCCCAGAAAACGTGCTCAGCTAGATTGGAGCAGACGTCTAAATATAATTAACGGGGTTGCTCGTGGAATGTTATATCTTCACCAGGATTCTCGACTTAGAATCATTCATAGGGACCTAAAGCCAAGCAATGTATTATTAGACAAGGACATGAACCCGAAAATATCTGACTTTGGTAATGCGAGAATCTTTGCTAGCAATGATGGAGAAGCTAATACTTCAAAAATAGCCGGAACGTAGTAAGTTCTTAGTTTAGTTTATCAGCTTCTCAATTCAATTCATTTTTCTTCTTCAATATGGTAAAATGTTTGTTTTTCGTCGTGCAGTGGGTATATGGCTCCAGAATTTGCTATGGAAGGACTATATTCTATCAAGTCTGACATGTTTAGCTTTGGTGTTCTCGTGCTTGAGATTATTACTGGACGGAGGAATTTTGTTGCACCCCATTGCTCCAAACGCACTCCTAGCCTCATCTCAAATGTGAAAATTCATACCTAGTTTCTGATTATAATTTTTTTAATAACCTTTAAACCTCAATATGTATAAAGTCATAAAGTGACGTTTCAGGCATGGCAATTGTGGAATGAAGGTAAAAGTGAAGAACTCATGGACCCATTATTGGGATATTCCTGTCCTCTCGATGAATTCTTGAGATGCATGCATATAGGACTAATGTGTGTTCAAGAAGATCCGTATGACAGGCCAACCATGCCGACTGTTGTCATAATGCTCAACTGTGAAACTGAAACTCCGTCCCAACCAGCACGGCCTGCCTTTACGGATGGAAGATTCATAGGTCTGCATCAGACATGTTACAACAATTTATCAGTCAATCATTTGACTATAACTGATATATTGCCTCGTTAGTGGTAGGTAAAGCCTTGTCCATGTCTGTAATTTACCTCATAGAGGCGTATTTGTAGTTTCTAAGAAAGTCTGTCACAATTTAACGTTAAGGGCTTAACTAGTGGGTCAATGAATCATTGACCTGAATATAGTCTAATGACTTTTTATATTTAAATCAGGAATCAGCTACTTATAAATGGTTCATTTAGTAAATTACTTAAATCATCCAAGACTATTATAATGTTCGTTGGTTCAAAATAAAGCTTTCTTGCCAATTGATTCACTCAGTACAAACTAAGTTTCGTTTGTATTCTCATACCAGTTAGCCATGAAGCTAGTAACATCTTGTAAATAAAACTTATTATGTTGCTTTCAGTACATTTTAAATCACCTAGCAACAGTTTTTGTGTTACATTCAGAAAGCTTTGTCGTGACAAGATAAGATTACAGTAATGTTCTTGGTTGGTGAAGGTTCAATAGAACTTAAAGTCTACAAAATTTGATGGTCATATTGTTGTTTTTGACAATTTTTGACAATTGAACAATAACTATATGAATTGGGCACAAATGGAATATAGACTTAACAATTCAAGATGTAGAGACAAAATATTTAACGAGGAAAGCCATTCAACAATTATTCGCCGGCATAAAACCTTAGGGGGTTTTAGAAGACCTGTCTTGACCAGAGATTTTACTAAACTTTTTGAGAGAGTACAATGTTGGAGTATATATATATATATATATATATATATATATATATATATATATATATATAGAGAGAGAGAGAGAGAGAGAGAGAGAGTTATAGAGAATGTGAGTGTGTGTTTACAAGTGTTTGAAGATTTGTTGTTGATAAGGTCATTGCTTTGACTTGGTCTTCATTTGATCACATGGTAAATAACAGGCCCCTGAAAAATAGGTAAGCAGAAACTGTCTTTAGGGAGTCCAAATCTTCTGTGCCAGTTCGTGTACCACTACATGTGCCACAAGTGATGTAATGGCTCACAGTTATTGAGATTGGTATTATTGTAATATTATGCAAACATGTAAACGGTTGGATTACAAGTGGCACACAAAAGTGGTACAGGAGATCTCAATTTGTCTTTTGGATGTCATTGCAAGGTGTTTTCTAGAAGACAAACACTTATATGCGGTGAGACGGGCCGCTCCATGGTTTTTTGTTCCGCTGCTTCCCGCATCCACTTGCTCCACTATAGCCGACCGCCGGATCCAACCCTCCCACTTTCCATATCGTGACACGTGTCATCCTTTAAAAAAAAAAACTCCAATAACTTTAAAATGTTGTTCCAAATACCAAGGAGTGAGGAGTCTCTCCTGTTGCATTCTTGGGAGTTGCACTAGGTCGGATCTTGCACATGCAGTTAGTGTTGTTAGTCGGTTTATGGGTAATGCAGGTAAGGAACATTGGCAAGCTGTGAAGCGGATCTTTAGGTATCTTTGGGGTACCAGTGACGTCGGCCTCATCTATGGAAGTGGAGCAGAATGTGCAGTTGAGGGTTTCTCAGACTCTGACTATTCAGGTGATGTTGATACAAGAAGATCGATGACCGGATATGTATGTACGCTTGGTAGATCAGTTATCAGTTGGAAAGCTACATTGCAGGCGACAGTGACGTTGTCTACAACAGAGGTAGAATACATGGCATTGACAGGGTCCGCTAAGGAAAGAATATGGTTGAAGGGATTGATCAGCGATCTTGGGATACATCAAGATCAGGCTACTATTTATTGCAATAGTTTGGGCGCGATTTGTTTGGCCAAGGATCAAGTTCATCATGAGAGGACCAAGTACATTGATGTCAGATATCATTTCCTAAGGGATGAGAAACGGGTAAAGGTAAATAATTTAGGGACGGCGAACAACCCTGCAGATACGTTCACAAAGCCCGTGACGGGAACAAGTTCCAACATTGTTTGGACTTGCTTAATGTTCGCAGCTATTAGATAGAATTAGAGGAGAGGGGGGAGAAACAATTTGTTGTCATGGAGATTCAAAGTGAAGGTGGAGATTGTTGGGTTAATGCATTTGAATTTGGGACGCTAAGTTAAAGGATTACGCAACAAAAGAAATTTCGTAATTCCAAGATGGAGCAGGAAGGATTTGGTCGACCCTAGCATAGGACTCGGCCGAACCAGGGGTATCAGAAAAGTGGGTTTTGGAAGCAACACAAGGTTCGGGAGAATGTGGAAGGGAGCTCGGCCGAGCCTGTCAAGTTTTGCGCCAGATTGTTGCAAACTTCGGATTTCGGGAAAAGAAGGATTAAGTCCTTTTGGGACTTGATTTCCAAGTTCTTACCATATTCCTAGACTAGGTTTTGAGTGGCATAAATAGAGGCAATCAACCTAGCTAGTGCCACAACTAGTGATCAAGTCTGAATAGACAGAAAATAGATTGCTTAGAGATCAATAATTCTAGATCTAGGGATTAGCACAGTCAGAAATTTTGTGACCTAAAATTCGTGCTAGCATAGATTAGTGTGATCTTGTAAAAGTTTCTCCAGATTGATAATAATATTCTCTCTCCTCTCCGTGGACGTAGCCAAGTTGGTGAACCACTTAAATTTGTGTTCTTGTGATTGTTTGGTTTTCACATCAAGTCTTGTTTATTACTCTAACAGGGGGATTGGATTGTTGTTGTTTGAGAAGCTCCCAAGCGGGATTGGGTTTGATTTAACGTTGTTGTTTCTTGGGGGAAGACGCCGACAAATGTCCATGGTTAACGGAGGAGGAGGAAGATTGGGTTATTAACAAGATTGCCCTTGGATTATTGACAAGATTGCCCTTTACAAAGTCATGTGTAAAGCACATGTGTATATGTCCGTCAAAAAATTAACAAAAAGTTAGTTTATTCACCACATTGCAACAAATTGACAAACATGGCTGATTGGCGCAATTAAACTCTTAGGTTGGGGATTGCAAACGTGACACAAACTCAGGTTACCAATTTGCAGTTAGCCCTAAAATGAATCGACAATTAGAAAGTAGAGATTGTGCAGATTGGGAACATACAAATATTACTCCCTCTGTCCCTAAATGAGTGTCCATTTTCAAGAAATCTTTGTCCCTAAATGAGTGTCTTTTTTTAACATAACTTTCTCCCTAAACGTTTTTTTTGAAATTTTTTTCACCTGTTTCTTTATACGTGCAAAACTAAAGGTTTAGAAAGGAGATTACAAGATTATATATGAATCGTTGTTACCAAATTGTTCAAAAAGTTGAGATTTTCAGTGTCCCTTAAAATAAAATTTGGACACTCATTTAGGGACAGAGGGAGTACTAATTTATAATGAGCGCGCAATTACCCAAGCTGGATTACCGACCAAAACATGAGTGATTAACATTTGTGAACCCTTTGTGAATGTTACAAAATCATTACCGAGGAGACATGGATGATATTGGAGTAGTTGAAGACGTAACCCCCGAATCCAACAAAAATGAAACTGGGTCCAGAACAATATAAATATTTCTGCTTTTTTTTTTTTTTTAATTGAAAAGGGCAATGCCTCCTAAAATTTATTAAAATGAAATAAAAAAGTACAAAAGGTGATGGGGGACTAGGCCGAAACCATCACAAAAGGGGAAGAAAAACGAAAAAATAAAAATAAAATGAATGAGGCTTTGACCAATAAGTCCCTCATCCAAACAAAAATGACCAATAAGGACCGACATTATGGAAACTCGTCAATAAGTCCCTTGCAATTTCCTTAGACCAAAATGCCCCTGCTCCTCTCTCCCATGCTGCGCTCCATATGTCTCTCTCTCTCTCTCCTTTTTTTTCTCTTTCTCTTTCCCGTTTTCTATCCCTCTCATTCCTACTTTTTCTCTCTTCCTCCAACTTTTTCTCTTTCTTCTTTTTTTTTTCCTCAAAATTTTAAAATGTAATATCTCAAAATCTAGAAATTGAAAAAATAATCCGAGACCACCGTTTAAATCGTGTCGTCAAATCGAATCACACAAGTACACTCAACACATAATTCAAATTTTAGAAATAAAAAACTCATTTTTCACTAGTAAATATTTTAAAAAAATTATTTTTCATTTCTCAATTTTAGAAATTAAAATTTTATTTTTCACTTATAAAATCATTTTTCAACTGATTACTCAATTGTGTGATTTCACAATTGTGTCATTTTTTTCATTTTTCATTTTAAAAACTGATAAATTCACCTCTCAATTTTTCACAATCATTATAATAACTGAGACATGCATTTCACAGTTGTTCACACATAAATTTGAATATAATAACTGAGCATTCATTTAACAGTTCATAATTGAGTAAAAACTGATAAAATTATCTCTCAATTTTCACAATTGATGACTCAATCTATCGGTTTAATTATATAATAAATGAGACATTCATTTCTCAGTTATTCACATATGAATTTGAGTACAAGAACTGGTACATTCATTTCTCAGTTATCAATTTTTCACTTAAAACACTACAAGAAAACAGGCAGATACCAACGGATTATTCCGTCGGTAATCATTAAAAATCCGTCACTAAATTGATTTAGCGATGGATTTTCAACGTTTAATTTCCGATGTTAAAACGTTCGTCGGTAAAATATTTCGACGGATTACCGACGGATTTTCAATTGCATTACCAAGGGATTATTCCGTTGCCATTCTTTAATAATCCGTCGGCAAAATCGTAAAATAATCGACCAATCCAAAGACTAAGCCGACGGATTACCGACGAAGTTTTCGTCTTTATTTAAATCGTCGTTTTATTTTTAAACCATTTTGGCGATGAATTACCGACGGAATTTACCGTCGCTAATATTTATGCAGCGCTATTTATTATTATTTTTATTTAATATTACTGATGGATTATTTCCGTCGCTAATTTGTACATTATTAAAAAAAATAGCATATACTCCCTCCGTCCCACCCGAATTATGATTTTTTGGTTGGGCACGGGGATTAAAGAATTATAGTATTGTATTGTAAAAAGTAAAACTCAAACAAGATTAAAAGTTTGTCCCCTTTCTAATTAACCACTAACTATTTTCAAAAAACAGTCATAAAATAAATTTTATTACAATGAAACATGCTGCTGCAATCAAACTAATAACATTGTTTGAACTCATATTTACATTTCATCCCGAGTTCATCTTTTATAGTTCATCCAAAGTTCATCGTTCTTTTTACCACCATCGGACCACCACCGCTGCCACATCGGACCTCCGCCGCCACCATCGGGCCGCCGCCGCCATCAAGCCGCCACCAACTCCATAGGCTCACCAACAGACCGCCACAACAGACCACCACTTCCTCCGTAATTAGCACCACCACCACTATACCTGCCACCACCAAACAACAACAATACAAATATCAAAAGTAGTACAAAAATCAAACAACAATAGAAAAATCAAATAAAACAAAGTAAAACAAAAAATATCCAAAATCAAAAAGCAAATATCTAGATCTACACACAAACACGCCTAGATTAACCAAATTTACAGTTCAAAAAATTAAATTCTCAAAATTTACAGTTCAGATCTACAATGATTTATGTTTCGGGGGTGAGAAAGAGAGAGAAATCGAAAGTGAGACAAATAAAAACACAAAACACAAGCATATCCCAGTTCAAAAATCAAAAATTCCAAATTCAAAATCAAATTTCGAGAGTGAGAAAGAGAGGAAAGAGAGAGAGGGGGAGAGAGGGAGAGAGAGGGAATGATACTTACCTGAAATTGATGGCGGCGACGGCGGCGACGGCGATATAGATGACGCTTTATGTGGGTGGCGACGATGGTGATGGGGAAAGAAAAAAGGGAGTTGCGATGGTTAACGGGATTCTGGTGGGAGGGGTGACGGCGGGAGGGTGGGGATGACACGCCCCAAGTCCCGGGATCCCCTAATAGAACCTTGAACCTGGTGCGCGTAACTAACAAGGAACAAGAAACTAACGGGAAACAGGAACAATACCTGTTAGAAACAAACTGACATGATATATATACTAAAGAGTAAGGAGCTAAGATAGCTCACAAAGAGTTCTAGACCAAGAAAATTAAAACCAAACATGGTTACATACAGCGGAAGACATGCCTAGCACATAAGTTGGCATCAAAAGATGTCTAGTGACAATAAGTACTACACAAGTCTACCCCAACCAAGAACAACCTGCCAAGTAGTGCCAAGTCGAGCCTCACAACGTATTACCACTTGCTTTCCTGGGGGGGAAACAAATAAACAAGAAACGGGGTGAGATAAATCTCAGTAAGCTATTAAAATGCAACTACATGACATGTTATCACACAATTCCAGTAGATACTCAAGTAATCATATATCAAGTATCATCAAGTAACAAGTATAAGAGAGGCTAAGCCAACTCAACAAGTAATCAAGCTCAAGATATGATCAAGTAACAAGTAGTCAAGTAGTGTGAGAGGCTAGACCAACTCACCAAGAAGCACATAGGCCTATCACGTATCATTACCTGAATCCTTCCTTATTTCTCCCAAGAATACCATTGTTGTCGATGCTTGTATAGCTGATAACAACCACGATCAAGATCAAGAGACTGCTATGCAGTATATAAGAAGACCCGGTAACTAGTGTCATTCACAAGAACAAGATTCACGAGGTGTTCACGAGTTAGCATTCACTTATATCAGGCGTATTGCTCTAATACAGGATGCTAAGCCCTTACTATGGCCGGTAGTAAGGGAAAAACAGACCGAATGCATAGACCCACGATTATCACTTATGCCCCAGCCCTCGCAATAAGCGTGAACCTATACACCCCTCTGCACCAAATAAGCCAGCTGGACTCATACGAGAATGCACAAGTAGATGTTTACTTGAACTACGAGAATAGAACTAAGTCCCATATTAGTGGACCAGTCTTTATGCACCATGTAATCATGTATCATGTGCTCATGGGAATATGCACCATGTAATCATGTATCATGTGCTCACGAGAATACAAGTACACGTACGCAATCATTGCGAAGACAAATCAATCTAACAATGGCACGTAGAGTGTCCATATAACACGGTCAATCCAAGTTAGAGTCTATTAATAACAGACCTCAAACAAGTAGTAGGGTATATCATTCTATATCACTTTGTCACATGCCAAGTTTGCACGTACATATTCATATCACGTTTAACACATTAAAGTGTCTATCACGATACCCTTACAATCACATAGAGCCCAATACCTTAGACTTTAAATACGTAACAGAATAGGTCACATCATACCTAGTCACAGTCATATCTCACGTATATGGATCGTTAGTAATCGAATACATTTTCCAACACATATTGTGTTCTGTAGTTATTCTTATTAACTTAAATCATAGTATACACGATTATATGAATTATCTTCATATTACACTAGTCCCTATTTTCTTTAGGAACCCATTTCAAGACAAGATATCTTCTTTATTCTTTATATACTTCATTGAGTATATACACGATTAAAACCAATCACTAGCACTTTAGTGCTTATTCATAGCACTTCCAATAGACACGTATCAAATTCAAATGTGTAGTAGAGTTAATTATTCTCTATCTAATCCCATATCCCAACTCTTTTGGTTATTCAAATCATGTATCAAATAATCAAGGAGTAACACTTTATCAAGTAAATATATGCAAGATTTGCATATACACATCAAGAATCTTTCAATTTTATTACCATACACATATATTGATGTCAAGGCACGTACAAGATTTTATAATCTTATATTCAAGTTCTAATCCAATTATTTGGATGTTCAAGTCATGTACAAGATTTTATTGTCTTATACTTCAAGTTGCTGTCTCAACTTAAGACATTCAAGACATTCAAGACATTCAATATATATACAAGATTTTATCATCTTATATCCAAGTTCTCAATCCATTTCTTTGGATGGTTAAACATGCACAAGAGTTAATAATCTTATACTTCAAGTTCAAGCTAGAAAGATGAATTATACATCTTTCACGTATTATTTTCCAATCTTTTCCTTAGGACATTCAAGCTCACGACATTAGTTGGTGCCCCTAAGGTACACAAACATTAACTTCAAGACACATAAAAGAGTTACTACTCTTATACTCAAGTTATCATTTAATTATGATTCAAGTCCACATTTCATTTGTTCACAAAGGGACTATTTTTCAGTACTAGCGTGTTCTACAACACTCATCTAGGCCATCTAGGGTAGTACCCTAAACCTAGACCAAGAATACTTCGAGTTCAAATTAAGTAAATGAGCTATACAACTCATACTTACAAGTTCATAATCCCCTACATAGGATATTCAGGCTCAAGACACTAATTTGGTGCCCTCAAGGTGCACAAACATAGGTTCCAAGACAAGTATAACACATAAGTGCTTGTTCATAGCACTTTCAAGACATAAAGAAGAGTTCTTCCTTTTATACTCAAGTTCTCATTTTAATTTAATGAGTAATCATGTTCAAGACTCACTTCTGATGCCCCTAAGGTGTCACAACACTTGCTAGGACATCTTATACTAAGGCTCTATGCCTTAGGAGGGATAAGCTTTCATTTCAATTTAGATTTAAAAACTTTTGTTGAAACAGGGGACCGGCGCGGGCGCCTACAAGGGACCGGGCGGCCGCTCATCCAAGCACTTTTGAAACCAGAACTTCTGGTCAAATGGGCGGGCGCTTGGTGCCTAAGTGGGCGGGCGCCTGGTACAATTTTCAGCAAACATCAAATTCTTTCCAGACTTAGAATTCTCCGTCTCGAGCGTAGGAGTATAAACCCACTAACACTTTCTAACATTCAAGAGTGCATTTTAACATGCTCAGAACACTTCTATAGAGACACATTATTAATTAATCACCGTCCCACAAGTAATAGAATAATATTCTTTTATTCCAATTAAATATTTCACCGCCCCAAAAGTATAAGTATAATTTTCTAATATATTAATATAATTATCTAGGGATACTTCCATTCATTTCCCCGTACCACAAATAATGGTAAAAATTTTCTAATAATATTTAAATCGAGTTACTATTTTACCGTCTCACGAGTAGGAGTATATTTTGTTTAATAACCCATATTAACAAACCCAGATGCTTACCAACAAGTTCAAAACACTTTTCAAGTTTCTTTCATATTTCGTACGCGATATATTTATACTCACTTTGTCCCAAAATTACAAGTATCACGAAAATTGCTCAAAACACAATTTTAACAAGAACAAGTATCGGGAATAACATATATGCATGTTATTACAAGTAAGGGGGAGTCAATAGCTTACCTAGTCCGAAATCAAGTTGACCCAAATTAATTCTGATCGGTCGGAAACGCTCTATTCAACGCCACAAATATTTATCCGGGACCGGAATCACGAACGGAGGGATAATTAAGCTCGAGGAGTCGAGAATAGGAAGAATCCTAAACCAAGCTTTCAAGAACCAGAGAAAGAACGAGAAGAAAGATTTGGGAATCTTTCTCTGCAAAACACAACAAGATATACTTGCCACTTTCAAAGAATGACACCTAGGCCCCTCAACTTCTAACTTTGACAAAAAGGCCCCTAAACCTTCAACTTTGACATTTAACCACCTTAACTTTCTAAAGTAGTTAAATAATTAACTCAAATAAAATAACATATAAATATGCTAGTCAAGAATTTAACAAGCAAGTCAAGAATTTAACAAGAATTAGGACGGACGTTACAGGGGATGAGAGAGAAAGAGAGAGAGAGGGGAAGTTGCAGATTAGGGTTTGAGATAAAATGAGGGGAGAGGGGATATTTTTTGGTTTATGCATCTGGTAGTGGATTTAGGTTAGGGGAGTGGGCCAGCCCATTATGAGTGGTTAATTAGGTTTAATTGGGTAGGTTGAGAAAAAGAGGAGAGTGAGAGAGAAAGTGTGTGGACCATTAGATTAATTGTATTTGATGGTTCAGATTTGTTCTTTCCCACAATCCATGTGAAAGTTTGATATCCATTAGAATAATGCCACCTCACTTCAAATGGTGTATTTGATTTACATCATATAGTATTAGTTAAAATTATTTTATCCCTAATATTAAAAGTAAGAGAAAAATACTTAGTAAAGAAAAATTTAATTAATATTATCATTTTATTCATAATAATAAAAATCAAACTTATGCTAAAAAGGTCTAAAACATTTATTTATATTAAAAAAAATAAAAATATATACATATTGTATACATAAAAATTAAAGAGTGTTGTTTGTCCCTCCTTTCTTTATTACTCCTTCTGTCCCGCTTTAAGGTTCTTACTTTCCTTTTTAGTTTGTCTCAATTTAAGGTGTTTTAATTTCCTTTCTTTATTACTCCATCTGCCCCGCTTTAAGGTTCTTTCCTTATTACCTAAATAAAAATATTATTAATACTAATAATTAATAATAATAACAATAATAATTCAAAGTATAAAATAATATTATCTCATAATAATAATTGAATAATAAATAATAATATTTAATAATAATAGTAATAATAATTATTTCCTCCGTCTCAGAGTAAGAGTACTACCCCCCCATTTACACGCTTATTAAGAAATTGTGGAAGTGTTGTGAGTGTAAAAGTAATGTAGAGAATGATATATACCATATACACCATATACCATACCATATGTTATATAACATCCCGTACCCTATATATCATATAGTCCCACGTCACTTGAGACCTAAGAGGTGGGCACAATAACTAAGAAAAAAATAAAATAAGAAAAATGTGTGGTAGAAAATGAAGAAAAAGAATGAGTGAGGTTAATAGTAGGTTGGTTGAATGAATTGTGTGGTGGAAAATGAAGAGAGAGAATGAGTGAGTGGGGTAGATTGAATATAAAATAATAAAATCATGTCCATTTTGGGAGGTCTCAAGTGAAGTGGGACGGCCCATCTAAAATATTATTTATATTCAAAAAAAAAAAATACTTGTAGTGAAGGATATTGTCCGTCCCATTTTTTCTTTATTATACAATTATTTGTTTAGTTAATTTCTAACATTTTTTATTTAGTTTTTTGAAAAAAAAAAACATCTTTACTAAAAAAAGTCTAAAATATTTAACCCTATTTCAAAAAAATGCTTATAGTGAAGGATATTGTCCGTCCTTTTTTTCTTTATTTTACAATCATTTGTTTAGTTAATTTCGAACTTTTTTTATATTAGTTTTTTGAAAAAAACTTTGTTATTAAAAAAATTCTAAAACATTTATCTATATTAAAAAAAAATACTTGTAGTGAAGGATATTGTCCGTCCCTTTTTTTCTTTATTATACAATCATTTGTTTAGTTAATTTTCTAACTTTTTTTTTATATTAGTTTTTGAAAAAAACTTTTTTGCTAAAAGAGTTCTAAAACATTTATCTATATTAAAAAAATTAAAAATACTCATAGTGAAGGATATTGTCTGTCTCTCATTTCTTTATTATACTATCATTAAAAATATGTAATTTATTTACCGACGGATTTAACCGTCGGTAATCCGTCGGTAAAAATATGCTATTTATGTACCGACGGATTTTATCCCTTGGTAAATTCTGTTCGTCGCTATTCCGTAGCTACTTAAAATATAGATTTATTAATTTTTTAATGCATATAACAACGACTTAGATCCGTAATAATTAAAAAATTAAAATCATTTATTCCGTCATAAATCCGTCGGTAATGAAAGGCGCAAAATTTTGGCGCCACATTAGTGACGGATTAGAGAGGGAATGTTTTCCCTCGGTATTTCCGTCACTAAAACCGTCGGTATTCTCGTCCTAGTTTCGGATTTTGTTTCCCACTCTTAGTCGTTGCTATTCCGTCGGTAATTCGTCTCAATTAGTGACGGATTGTAGTCCGTCGGTAAATTCCATCGGTATCTGCCCTTTTTCTTGTAGTTAAATCATTTCACAGTTGTATGGTTACACAGTTGTGTAATTTTACATTTGTGTAATGTCATATGCCATTTAAAAATGATAAATCTATTTCTCAATTTTCACAATTACTATATATTTTGAGACGTGCATTTCACATATGGTGAAAGAAAGAGTAGAACAGATCAAAAACCAACAAAAAAAAAAAAAAAAAAAACCAATTAGATCCAAAAGTTACAACTGTAGCATAACCAAGAAATTCAGTCATAGATTTATATTTTTGTTGTAAATCCAAAAGTTAATTTAAGTTCCCATGTTACAACAAATTCTTAATATAAGAACCAACAAAAAAATAATAATAAATAGATCCAAAAGGTACTGTAGCATTACTACTGCTCTCATCAATTCAAACTCAGATTACTTACTTCAGAGTCTAAAGAAGACACAGGAAATAATGGTCTTGGTGTGTTGACCACGCACTCGGAGACCCCACAGTGGTTATTGATCTTCTTCAAATGCTCAAGATCGTCTCTAAAGAAGACACAGGAAATAATGGAATAATGGGGGAAGGAGAGAGAGAGAGAGAGGCAGGGGGGGCTCTTACCTCTCGGATAAACAAATCCAGATCTGGCTAGAGAAGTTAGATCTACGACTGACTGGAGGTGGGGGAGGTGAGGGTATAGGTGGGTGGTCGGATCTGCAGAAGACGGTGTTTGGCTCAAGGAAGAAGACGGTCGGAG
>JAOWBW010003058.1:0-42503 GCA_026119855.1 Campanula takesimana
AACCAACCCATCGTGTAGTACTCGAGAAGAGCTTCCAACGATAGTTTACACGACTAAAACGGAGTCCGGATGAAGAAGTTATGACCTCCGGAAGATTTTACGTAAAAATACACAAGTTCAGACTTTGGGCCCTTACACGACTCGTGTACCACTACAGACTCGTGTAAGAACTTTTACACAAGTCGTGTAACAGTACACGACTCGTGTAGAAAAACACCCCTTCAGAATCTCTCCTTACACGACTCGTGTACCCCTACACGAGTCGTGTAATCAGCCCAGAAATCTCATTTTGGCTGAAAACAAAATACTCCCTTCATCTCACCAACCCAAAACACTAACCTTATCAACCCTCAACATTTTCAACCCATACAAAGGCTACAAATTCAGCCCAAACACCATACAAACACCAACTTCTATACCTTCCTAATACTAACAAGCTATGAACAGTTTTACTATTCCCTCTGTCCCAAAATTACAGTATATAAAATATACCCAAACATTATTTTATAACATATAAAGCATATATAGCATACTTATGACCATTTTAACATTTAAAAGGGGGATTAGTAACTTACCTATTTTTCCGGAAAAGTGTCAAGAAAAATAATATTGATCGGTAGATGTGGCCTACTCAACACCCTGAACATTTATATATTTTTAGATTTGAAAATGGAGTAGTAAATAAAAAGAAATAAAATGGAGAAGACCAAAACTTTACCTTAGCTTCTTTCTATCAACAATGGCAAGAAATTTCTCAGAGAAAAGGATTTGGGAAAGTGATGGTGAGGGGGGGGGTATGCCCAGAGAGAAGAAGGGGGTGAGGGAGGTCCTGCTAATTGTTATCCCCATTTTCCCCTAAAGCCCTCCTTAGCTACTAAATTCATTTAAGCCCTTTAAACCACCAAATTCCACAAATACCCCATATAAGTTCCCACTAACACTCTTAACTTCCCAAATAAATTTACTACTATCATTTTAACTAACACAAATAACCAAGTAAGATGTGCAAATTCATTTAATATGATGCAACAAATAAAATGCACACAAATTTTAAATTTAAAATTCTCAAAAATATAAAATAATTATAAATAAATAAAACGGATTTTTGGGGTCGTTACAATCACTCCCCCTTAAAGAAAATTCGACCCGAATTTTAGATTGCTTACCTCCATTCTCAAACAACCAAGACACTTACTTTCATTCCAATCCCGAAGCTTCACACTGAGTTCAAATATCCTCTAAAACTTTAGACATATCGGAGAAGAATCATAAACACAATTGTGTGGCATCAACATATGGAACTCATTATCAACCTCGTCGAGAGAAGGAAGTAACACAAGACGATAAACTCAACTCTAGCTCTTTTCAAAATCTCAAAAGAACTGACATACATTAAACAACTCCACGAGAAGTAAAGGTATATCCCTCGAATTCTTAGAATCAACTAAACAAGTTCTCAAGAATCTGAATGGTTATTTCTAACTGACCATCTGACTGAGGGTGAAAGTCATACTAAGTCTCAATTCCGAACCCCAGGTCTTCTGAAATGCTTGCCCAAATCAAGATGTAAATAAGGAACCCATATCTATTACCATGCTCGTAGACATACCATGAAATCGAACTATCTTCTGAACAAATCACTGACACTGATGATTTACTTCCAGATTATTCACAACTCAAGGACTTAGTTGAATACTAGAATTCCTCACATCAAACAATTAAAGGTAACTCCTTGAATTTATCTCAATACTCTACTTCTACTTGGATTCATAATTAAATTGGTCTTGTGTATCCCTTCAAGTATCTATAGTTGAACTCCGTTATACCTGTTTAAGTCCACTAAAGTTGACTACATACCCTGCTATAGAAGTTAAAATTCCATCACTAGCCACGAACAAAATCTTATTGTCTGTCATTATTCATTCCACGAGTAATTTTCGATAGTTGATATTATTCAATAGAGTAGAAATTTAAAGCTTTCACAATCGCAAAGTCACACCATGTCTTAACTCACGAAGACTCCAAAGTGTTAATTCCTCTAACATTCCCCATTTAGTTTTATCACCCATGAACTATAAGTCAATGAATCCTCTAACACAATACCTTTCCCGATGATATAATATGGTAAACACTTCAAATCTAACTCCATCAAAGTCATTCACTAATGCAATGGATGTATAATCTCGCAATAAATCTCAATTTATGGGTAGGATAATTTTGTTGATAAAGAATCAATCTTCTCAAAGCACACATTGTTACCGTACCATCCTGAAGCAATGAACATCTCAAGCACTCTTTAAGGCATCTCTATGAATAATGAATTTATCAAATCCACTATAAGGGTAAGCTTGACATATCCACTAGAAATTAGTAACACTAATCATATCCTCTAGATAACTGTAGTACTAGTTAAATCCATTAAGCAATATCAATACTGAAGTTGTCATCAACTCTCGATTCATCAATTAACACTCGCAACAATTAAACTCGTTCACTCTTACCAATCCATCGAGATAGTGCATCTTTCTGTGCTATGCAGTTAACAGTGTAGCTACCTTAGAATTCCATCAATAAATCCTCAACCCTATGCCTGAGTTGAAACTTTCCTCAAAATAATATATCCTCTAACATGAAGACATTCTGCCCTGATTTTACAACTGCTACCGCTCTCAAAGAAATCAGACTAGGATTACTTATACAATTCAACGTATCCAACAATACCACTGAAGCAGGTGAGAATTCAAACTATATAACCACCATTCATGATGTCCATACCCAATATAAAAGCCATCTTTGAAATATACTCAACTAAAATTCTCAACAAATGATAATCACTTCAAATCAACCACTAAACAATTACTGATCTCTGATGTTGCTCAACATAGCACCCAACCACTCAAGATCACCCAAGGTTCTCCCAATAACAAGTACCACTCAAGGGAAATAAATTTAAAATCTCACAAGGAAAAGATATCTTTCAATTTAAATGCAAATTTTTCACTACTAACTCCATAAACCAACTACCAGGCACAAGCTTGCAACAACAATTTACAAATTTCTTAATGCCTAAATAGCATGAAAGCTAAACACATATATATACCATGCTTAACTAAAACACACTAGCATATAAAATTCCACACAACCATAACATCAAAATCTTGTGATGAAAACATCACTAAACGGCAAATAAAACATGCCCATGAATACGCACATCACAAGTATACGATACTTTATCGGTCCTCTAACACTCCCCCTTAGGAAGACACATCTAACACATAAGGTAAAGACTCAGAAGACACATGCAATCAAGAAGCACAATGCACAAACACACAAGTATGCGAAGAGCCAGGGTCTATAAGTGTGTGTGCTCTCAAACTAGCCATATAGAAATTATACCTCCAGTCACATTAGAAGAATCTGAAATCTGTTGTTGATTGATGGAAGAAACACGATCTTGCACCTTAACCTTTCCTGAAGCATCCCTCTTTTGGCCACGAGATGACCCAGCTGCACTTCCCGATAACTGATTCTAAATCTAAAGCAATTCTTCTGAAAGTGACCCAACTGACCACAACTCAAACATTTGCCTTGCTTCTTCCAACATTTTTCTTCTAAATGTCCCATCCTTTGACAGTAGTTACATACTCGTTTACTTCGAGTTCCTCTATTATGCGGCCCTTGAAAAGATACCCTAGCTTGCGAAGGTGTTCCTTGATATTCTCTACTATCTCCACGCTGGGGTTGCGGTTTTACCTGTTCTCCTCGTTTTGTCACATCTGAGATTTCAATCTTGGTTTTATGCTCCTCTATATCGTCAAGATTTTCATGACAGTCAAACATACCTTGGAACAGTGCTCGAACCTCTTCTCTAGCGTTACCCGACCCTGAAGGCCCTGACTGATTCCCTTCGGTGCCAACCATTTTCAATAAGTACCTGCATAAAACTCTCAACGTTACTTACCCTATACACAACTACCCTCCTAGGTCCTTTAGTCATTCTAGACCATCTACAACCTAGCTCTGATACCAACTGTCGCGCCCAGACCCGTGGTCCTACTTGGCCCCACGCCCGGGACACGCGAGGAAGACGTCGTAAAGCAACTCTAAGAATTTTTTTCGAAATATTTTTCTTAAAAAGGTTCACACAACCAAAACGTTACCAAAACATGACTTTAAGTCACAAAACAAACTTTCTCAAATGAGTACTTAGCCACCTGGCTATAACAAACTTTACTTAAAAATTTACAAACCGAACACCTACTAAAAGAGATGATACAAATAACTGAGTCACGGGTACACTACCCTAAAGGTATTACATTTACATAATGTATCCTTTATACACATCACTTCCCAAAAGTCTTACCAAAGATCTCTTACCAACGTCCTCCCTGTGCTGTGACCTATTCCCTGGACTCCTTCTTATCTAAAACGGTAAACAAATAAGGGGTGAGAATAAATCTCAGTAAGTTACTAAAATGCAACTACATTACATGCTAGTATGATGATCATAAAGAAACAATATTAACAATTAAGCGTATAACACATAGCACATAACATGAGAGGCTCCCTATCGCCAACCGTCCCATACCGGTTGGAATAACGACCAACTCATCATGCAACACATAAAACGGAAATAAACACTCATACGTGGATACTGAGCCAAGGTTCTCAAACCAAACAATAGCCATCTGAGAGGCATCAACTGAGCAGCATCGAAGAGCTGAAACGGGTCCGGAACCAAACAACAACAACAACAACGGGGGGAAAATGACACAAAGTCATAACCCAAAGTGCCCAACCTTTGGCCTAAGGAAGGGGGTTAAAAATGGGAACCAATGATAGGAGCCTTATAATGTACTTGGCTCGGAGACATTATAATCCCTATCACTGCCAACAACACACAAAAGTACCAGCTGGACTTTAGACACAACCGAAGCAAAGAAAACTTGCTTAAACAACAAACGGGGTAGATTCCAAAGTAGGGAACCACACAAGCTCATATTAGAGAAGTAAACACGTTTTCATAATAGTATGCACCATATTGACATTAAGTCATCACACAATCCATCCAAACAATCACATTAATTCAAACTTGATCACAAAAGACCAACTCTACCATAATGAACCATGGATACTCATCTTGGTACTAATCACCTACTGGATTTACGTACTATAAAAATCAAAACCCCACTCAATAACCAACCCATCGTGTAGTACTCGAGAAGAGCTTTCCAACGATAGTTACACGACTAAAACGGAGTCCGGATGAAGAAGTTATGACCTCCGGAAGATTTTACGTAAAAATACACAAGTTCAGACTTTGGGCCCTTACACGACTCGTGTACCACTACACGACTCGTGTAAGAACTTTACACAAGTCGTGTAACAGTACACGACTCGTGTAGAAAAACACCCCTTCAGAATCTCTCCTTACACGACTCGTGTACCCTACACGAGTCGTGTAATCAGCCCAGAAATCTCATTTTGGCTGAAAACAAAATACTCCTTCATCTCACCAACCCAAAACACTAACCTTATCAACCCTCAACATTTTCAACCCATACAAAGGCTACAAATTCAGCCCAAACACCATACAAACACCAACTTCTATACCCTTCCTAATACTAACAAGCTATGAACAAGTTTTTACTATTCCCTCTGTCCCAAAATTACAAGTATATAAAAATATACCCAAAACATTATTTATAAATATAAAGCATATATAGCATACTTATGACCATTTTAACATTTAAAAGGGGGATTAGTAACTTACCTATTTTTCCGGAAAAAGTGTCAAGAAAAATATATGTCGGTAGATGTGGCTACTCAACCCCTGAACATGTATATTATTTTTAGATTGAAATTGGAGTAGTAAATAAAAAGAAATAAAATGGAGAAGACCAAAACTTTACACCTAGCTTTTCTCTTCTATCAACAATGTGCAAGAAATTTCTCTAGAAAAAGGATTTGTGGAAAGTGATTTTGAGGGGATTGGTATGCCCAGAGAAAGAAGGGGGTGGGGAGGTCCTGCTAATTGTGATCCCCATGTTTCCCCTAAAGCCCTCCTAGCTATAAATTCATTTAAGCCCTTTAACCACCAAATTCCACAAATACCCCCATAATCCCACTAACACTCTTAACTTCCCAAAATAAAAACTATCTATCATTTTAACTAACACAAATAACCAATATAAGATGTGCAAATTATTTAATATGATGCAACAATAAAAATGCACACATAATTTTAAATTTAAAATTCTCAAAATAATAAAATAATTAAAAATAAATAACGAAAACGGAAGGGTCGTTACAATCACCCCCTTAAAGAAAATTCGACCCGAATTTTAAGAAATTGCACCCTCCATTCTCAAACAACCAAGACACTTACTTTCATTCCAATCCCGAAGCTTCACACTGAGTTCAATATCCTCTAAAACTTTAGACATATCGGAGAAGAATCATAAACACAATTGTGTGGCATCAACATATGGAACTCATTATCAACCTCGTCGAGAGAAGGAGAAGTAACACAAGACGATAAACTCAACCTCTAGCTCTTTCAAAATCTCAAAAGAACTGAATATTAAACAACTCCACGAGAGTAAAGGTATATCCCTCGAATTCTTAGAATCAACTAAAAAAGTTCTCAAGAATCTGAATGGTTATTTCTAACTGACCATCTGACTGAGGGTGAAAGTCATACTAAGTCTCAATTCCGAACCCCAGGTCTTCTGAAATGCTTGCCCAAATCAAGATGTAAATAAGGAACCCATATCTATTACCATGCTCGTAGACATACCATGAAATCGAACTATCTTCTGAACAAATCACTGACAACTGATGATTTACTTCCAGATTATTCACAACTCAAGGACTTAGTTGAATACTTAGAATTCCTCACATCAAACAATAAAGGTAACTCCTTGAATTTATCTCAATACTCTACTTCTACTGGATTCATAATTAAATTGGTCTTGTGTATCCCTTCAAGTATCTATAGTTGAACTCCGTATAACTGTTTAAGTCCACTAAGTGTTGACTACATACCTTGCTATAGAAGTTAAAATTCCATCACTAGCCACGAACAAAATCTTATTGTCTGTCATTATTCATTCCACGAGTAATTTTCGATAGTTGATATTATTCAATAGAGTAGAAATTTAAAGCTTTCACAATCGCAAAGTCACACCATGTCTTAACTCACGAAGACTCAAAGTGTTAATTCCTCTAACATTCCCCATTTAGTTTTATCACCCATGAACTATAAGTCAATGAATCCTCTAACACAATACCTTTCCCGATGATATAATATGGTAAACACTTCAAATCTAACTCCATCAAAGTCATTCACTAATGCAATGGATGTATAATCGCAATAAATCTCAATTATGGGTAGGATAATTTTGTTGATAAAGAATCAATCTTCTCAAAGCACACTTGTTACCGTACCATCCTGAAGCAATGAACATCTCATCATCACTCTTTAAGGCATCTCTATGAATAATGAATTTATCAAATCCACTATAAGGGTAAGCTTGACATATCCACTAGAAAATTAGTAACACTAATCATATCCTCTAGATAACTGTAGTACTAGTTAAATCCATTAAGCAATATCAATACTGAAGTTGTCATCAACTCTCGATTCATCATTACACTCGCAACAATTAAACTCGTTCACTCTTACCAATCCATCGAGATAGTGCATCTTTCTGTGCTATGCAGTTAACAGTGTAGCTACCTTAGAATTCCATCAATAATCCTCAACCTATGCCTGAAGTTGAAACTTTCCTCAAAATAATATATCCTCTAACATGAAGACATTCTGCCCTGATTTTACAACTGCTACCGCTCTCAAAGAAATCAGACTAGGATTACTTATACAATTCAACGTATCCAACAATACCACTGAAGCAGGTGAGATTTCAAACTATATAACCACCATTCATGATGTCCATACCCAATATAAAAGCCATCTTTGAAATATACTCAACTAAAATTCTCAACAAATGATAATCACTTCAAATCAACCACTAAACAATTACTGATCTCTGATGTTGCTCAACATAGCACCCAACAACAAGATCACCCAAGGTTCTCCTCAATAACAAGTACCACTCAAGGGAAATAAATTTAAAATCTCACAAGGAAAAGATACTTTCAATTTAAATGCAAATTTTTCACTACTAACTCCATAAACCAACTACCAGGCACAAGCTTGCAACAACAATTTACAAATTTCTTAATGCCTAAATAGCATGAAAGCTAAACCACATATATATACCATGCTTAACTAAAACACACTAGCATATAAAATTCCACAACCATAACATCAAAATCTTGTGATGAAAACATCACTAAACCGGCAAATAAAACATGCCCATGAATACGCACATCACAAGTATACGATACTTTATCGGTCCTCTAACACTCCCCCTTAGGAAGACACATCTAACACATAAGGTAAAGACTCAGGAAGACACATGCAATCAAGAAGCACAATGCACAAACACACAAGTATGCGAAGAGCCAGGGTCTATAAGTGTGTGTGCTCTCAAACTAGCCATAGAAATTATACCTCCAGTCACATTAGAAGAATCTGAAATCTGTTGTTGATTGATGGAAGAAACACGATCTTGCACCTTAACCTTTCCTGAAGCATCCCTCTTTTGGCCACGAGATGACCCAGCTGCACTTCCCGATAACTGATTCTTAAATCTAAAGCAATTCTTCTGAAAGTGACCCAACTGACCACACTCAAACATTTGCCTTGCTCTTCCAACATTTTCTTCTAAATGTCCCATCCTTTGACAGTAGTTACATACTCGTTTACTTCGAGTTCCTCTATTATGCGGCCCTTGAAAAAGATACCCTAGCTTGCGAAGGTGTTCCTTGATATTCTCTACTATCTCCACGCTGGGGTTGCGGTTTTACCTGTTCTCCTCGTTTGTCACATCTGAGATTTCAATCTTGTTTTATGCTCCTCTATATCGTCAATGATTTTCATGACAGCTTCAAACATACCTTGGAACAGTGCTCGACAACTCTTCTCTGCGTTACCCGACCCTGAAGGCCCTGACTGATTCCTTCGGTGCCAACCATTTTCAATAAGTACCTGCATAAAACTCTCAACGTTACTTACCCTATAACAACTACCCTCCTAGGTCCTTTAGCATTCTAGGACCATCTACAACTAGCTCTGATACCAACTGTCGCACCCCGACCCGTGTCCTACTGGGCCCCACGCCCGGGACACGCGAGGAAGACGTCGTTAAAGCAACTCTAAGAATTTTTTTTCGAAATATATTTTCTTAAAAAGGTTCACACAACAAACGTTACCAAAACATGACTTTAAGCCCAAACAAAACCAACTTTCTCAAATGAGACTTAGCCACCTGGCTATAACAAACTTACTTAAAAATTTACAAACCCGAACACCTACTAAAAGGAGATGATACAAATAACTGAGTCACGGGGTACACTACCCTAAAGGTATTACATTTACATAATGTATCCTTTATACACATCACTTCCCAAAAGTCTTACCAAAGATCTCTTTACCAACGTCCTCCCTGTGCTGTGACTATTCCCTGGATCCTTCTTATCTAAAACGGTAAACAAAAGGGGTGAGAATAAATTTCAGTAAGTTACTAAAATGCAACTACATTACATGCTAGTATGATGATCATAAAGAAACAATATTAACAATTAAGCGTATAAACATAGCACATAACATGAGAGGCTCCCTATCGCCAACCGTCCCATACCGGTTGGAAATAACGACCAACTCATCATGCAACACATAAAACGGAAAAAAACACTCATACGTGGATACTGAGCCAAGGTTCTCAAACCAAACAATAGCCATCTGAGAGGCATCAACTGAGCAGCATCGAGAGCTGAAACGGGTTCCGGAACCAAACAACAACAACAACAACGGGGGGAAAATGACACAAGTCATAACCCAAAGTGCCCAACCTTGGGCCTAAGGAAGGGGGTAAAAATGGGAAACCAATGATAGGAGCCTTATAATGTACTTGCTCGGAGACCATTATAATCCCTATCACTGCCCCAACACACACAAAAGTACCAGCTGGACTTTAGACACAACGAAGCAAAGAAAACTTGCTTAAACAACAAACGGGGGTATGATTCCAAGTAGGGAACCACACAAGCTCATATTAGAGAAGTAACACGTTTTCATAATAGTATGCACCATATTGACATTAAGTCATCACACAATCCATCCAAACATCACATTAATTCAAACTTGATCACAATAAGACCAACTCTACCATAATGAACCATGGATACTAATCTTGGTACTAATCACCTACTGGATTTACGTACTATAAAAATCAAAACCCACTCAATAACCAACCCATCGTGTAGTAACTCGAGAAGAGCTTTCCAACGATAGTTTACACGACTAAAACGGAGTCCGGATGAAGAAGTTATGACCTCCGGAAGATTTACGTAAAAAATACACAAGTTCAGACTTTGGGCCCTTACACGACTCGTGTACCACTACACGACTCGTGTAAGAACTTTTACACAAGTCGTGTAACAGTACACGACTCGTGTAGAAAAACACCCCTTCAGAATCTCTCCTTACACGACTCGTGTACCCCTACACGAGTCGTGTAATCAGCCCAGAAATCTCATTTTGGCTGAAAACAAAATACTCCCTTCATCTCACCAACCCAAAACACTAACCTTATCAACCCTCAAATTTTCACCCATACAAAGGCTACACTTATCAACCCTCAACATTTTCAAACCCTTACAAAGGCTACAAATTCAGCCCAAGCACCATACAAACACCAACTTCTTTACCCTTCCTAATACTAACAAGCTATGTACAAGTTTTTACTATTCCCTCTGTTTCACAAGTATCATTATAATTTTTAATATACTAATATACCCACTTTAGGATACTTTCACTTCTTTCCCCGTCCCATAAATAATAGTATAATTTTATAATACATTTATTTAACTTTAACTAAAGATACTATTTTACCGTCCCACGAGTAGGAGTATAATATATAAAGCATATATAGGTTGCATCCTCTCATACTCCCCTAAAACCAAAACTACTATACCCATATACCCATTTCCACAAATACAAGTATAATAAAAGTTTTACTACTCCCTCCGTCCCAAATTACAAGTATATAAAAGTATACCCAAAACATTATTTTATAACATATAAAGCATATATAGCATACTTATGACCATTTTAACATTTAAAGGGGGATTAGTAACTTACCTATTTTTCGGAAAAAGTGTCAAGAAAAATAATTTGATCGGTAGATGTGGCCTACTCAACACCCTGAACATTTATATATTTTTAGATTTGAAAATGGAGTAGTAAATAAAAAGAAATAAAATGGAGAAGACCAAAATTTACTTAGCTTCTTTCTATCAACAATGGCAGAAATTTCTCAGAGAAAAGGATTTGGGAAAGTGATGGTGGGGGAGGGGTATGCCCAGAGAAGAAGGGGGTGAGGGAGGTCATGCTATTGTTTATCCCCATTTTCCCCTAAAGCCCTCCTTAGTTACTAAATTCATTTAAGCCCTTTAACCACCAAATTCCACAAATAACCCCATAAGTTCCCACTAACACTCTTAACTTCCCAAATAAACTTTACTACTATCATTTTAACTAACACAAATAATCATATAAAATGTGCAATTCATATAATATGATGCAACAAATAAAATGCACACAAAAAATAATAATTTAAAATTCTCAAAAATATAAAATAATTATAAAATAAATAAAACGGATTTTTGGGGTCGTTACAATCACTCCCCCTTAAAGAAAATTCGACCCGAATTTTTAGGATTGCTTACCTCCATTCTCAAACAACCCAAGATACTTTCTTCATTCCAATCCCGAAGCTTCACACTGAGTTCAATATCCTCTAAAACTTTAGACATATCGGAGAAGAATCATAAACACAATTGCGTGGCATCAACACATGGAACTCATTATCAACCTCGTCGAGAGAAGGAAGTAACACAGACGATAAACTCAACCTCTAGCTCTTTCCAAAATCTCAAAAGAACTGACATATTAAACAATTCCACGAGAAGTAAAGGTATATCCCTCGAATTCTTAGAATCAACTAAACAAGTTCTCAAGAATCTGAATGGTTATTTCTAACTGACCATCTGACTGAGGGTGAAAGTCATACTAAGTCTCAATTCCGAACCCCAGGTCTTCTGAAATGCTTGCCCAAATCAAGATGTAAATAAGGAACCCATATCTATTACCATGCTCGTAGACATTCCCATGAAATCGAACTATCTTCTGAACAAATCACTGACAACTGATGATTTTACTTCCAGATTATTCACAACTCAAGGACTTAGTTGAATACTTAGAATTCCTCGCATCAAACAATTAAAGGTAACTCCTTGAATTTATCTCAATACTCTACTTCTACTTGGATTCAGAATTAAATTGGTCTTGTGTATCCCTTCAAGTATCTATAGTTGAACTCCGTTATACATGTTTAATTCCACTAAGTGTTGACTACATACTCTGCTATAGAAGTTAAAATTCCATCACTAGCCACGAACAAAATCTTATTGTCTGTCATTATTCATTCCACGAGTAATTTTTCGATAGTTGATATTATTCAAAGAGTAGAATTTAAAGCTTTCACAATCGCAAAGTCACACCATGTCCTCAACTCACGAAGACTCCAAAGTGTTAATTCCTCTAACATTCCCCATTTAGTTTTATCACCCATGAACTATAAGTCAATGAATCCTCTAACACAATACCTTTCCCGATGATATAATATGGTAAACACTTCAAATCTAACTCCATCAAAGTCATTCACTAATGCAATGGATGTATAATCGCAATAAATCTCAATTTATGGGTAGGATAATTTTGTTGATAAGGAATCAATCTTCTCAAAGCACACATTGGTACCGTACCATCCTGAAGCAATGAACATCTCAATCACTCTTTAAGGCATCTCTATGAATAAGGAATTTATCAAATCCACTATAAGGTAAGCTTGACATATCCACTAGAAATTAGTAACACTAATCATATCCTCTAGATAACTGTAGTACTAGTTAAATCCTTAAGCAATATCATACTGAAGTTGTCATCAACTCTCGATTCATCAATTAACACTCGCAACACATTAACTCGTTCACTCTTACCAACCATCGAGATAGTGCATCTTTCTGTGCTATGTAGTTAACAGTGTAGCTACCTTAGAAATCCATCAATAATCCTCAACCTATGCCTGAGTTGAAACTTTCCTCAAATAATATATCCTCTAACATGAAGACATTCTGCCCTGATTTTACAAACTGCTACCGCTCTCAAGAACTCAGACTAGGATTACTTATACAATTCAAACGTATCCAACAATACCACTGAAGCAGATGAGAATTCAACTATATAACCACCATTCATGATGTCCATACCCGATATAAAAGCCATCTTTGAAATATACTCACTAAAATTCTCAACAAATGATAATCACTTCAAATCAATCACTAACAATTACTGATCTCTGATGTTGCTCAAACATAGCACCCAACCACTCAAGATCACCCAAGGTTCTCCTCAAGAACAAGTACCACTCAAGGGAAATAAACTTAAAATCTCACAAGGAAAAGATATCTTTCAATTTAAATGCAAATTTTTCACTACTAACTCCATAAACCAACTACCAGGCACAAGCTTGCAACAACAATTTACAAATTTCTTAATGCATAAATAGCATGAAAGCTAAACACATATATACACCATGCTTAACCAAAACACACTAGCATATAAAATTCCACCACCATAACATCAAAATCTCGTGATGACAACATCACTAACCCGCAAATAAAACATGCCCATGAATACGCACATCAAAAGTATACGACACTTTATCGTCGTCTAACACTCCCCCTTAGGAAGACACATCTAACACATAAGGTAAAGACTTAGAAGACACATGCAATCAAGAAGCACAATGCACAAACACAACAAGTATGCGAAGAGCCATGGTCTTATAATTGTGTGTGCTCTCAAAACTAGACATAGAAATTATACCTCCACGTCACATTAGAAAGAATCTGAAATCTGTTGTTGATTGATAAAGAAACACGATCTTGCACTTAACCTTTCCTGAAGCATCCCTCTTTTGACACCCGAGATGACCCAGCTGCACTTCCCGATAACTGATTCTTAATCATCTAAAGCCTCTTCCTGAAAGTGACCCAACTGACCACAACTCAAACATTTGCCTTGCTTCTTCCCACATTTTTCTTCTAAATGTGTCCATCCTTTGACAGTAGTTACATACTATTTACTTCGAGTTCCTCTATTATGCGGCCCTTGAAAGATGCCCTAGCTTGCGAGGTGTTTCTTGATATTCTCTACTATCTCCACGCTGGGGTTGCGGTTTTACCTGTTCTCCTCGTTTTGTCACATCTGAGGTTTCAATCTTGGTTTTATGCTCCTCTATATCGTCAATGATTTTCATGACAGCTACAAACATACCTTGGAACAGTGCTCAACCTCTTCTCTAGCGTTTCCCGACCCTGAAGGCCTGACTGATTCCCTTCGTGCCAACCATTTTCATATAAGTACCTGCAAAAACTCTCAACGTTACTTACCCTATACACAACTACCCTCCTAGGTCATTTAGTCATTCTAGACCATCTACAACCTAGCTCTGATACCAACTGTCGCGCCCCGACCCGTGGTCCCTACTTGGCCCCACGCCCGGGACACGCGAGGAAGACGTCGTAAAGCAACTCTAAGAATTTTTTCCGAATATATTTCTTAAAAAGTTTCACACAACCAAAACGTTACCAAAACATGACTTTAAGTCACAAAACCAACTTTCTCAATGAGTACTTAGCCACCTGGCTATAACAAACTTACTTAAAAATTTACAACCCGAACACCTACTAAAAGAGATGATACAATTAACTGAGTCACGGTTACACTACCCTAAAGGTATTACATTTACATAATGTATCCTTTATACACATCACTTCCCAAAAGTCTTACCAAATATCTCTTTAACAACGTCCTCCCTGTGCTGTGACCTATTCCCTGGACTCCTTCTTATCTAAAACGGTAAACAAATAAGGTGAAGAATAATCTCAGTAAGTTACTAAAATGCAACTACATTACATGCTAATATGATGATCATAAAGAAACAATATTAACAAATAAGCGTATAACACATAGCACATAACATGAGAGCTCCCTATCGCCCACCGTCCCATACCGGTTGGAAATAACGACCCAACTCATCATGCAACACATAAAACGGAAATAAACACTCATACGTGGATACTGAGCCAAGGTTCTCAAACCAAACAATAGCCATCTGAGAGGCATCAACTGAGCAGCATCGAAGAGCTGAAACGGGTTCCGGAACCAAACAACACACAACAACACGGGGGGAAAATGACACAAAGTCATAACCCAAAGTGCCCAACCTTTGGCCTAAGGAAGGGGGTTAAAAATGGAACCAATGATAGGGCCTTATAATGTACTTGGCTCGGAGACCATTATAATCCCTATCACTGCCAACACACACAAAAGTACCACTGGACTTTAGACACAACCGAAGCAAAGAAAACTTGCTTAAACAACAAACGGGGTATGATTCCAAAGTAGGGAACCACACAAGCTCATATTAGAGAAGTAAACACGTTTTCATATAGTATGCACCATATTGACATTAAGTCATCACACAATCCATCCAAACAATCACATTAATTCAAACTTGATCACAAAAGACCAACTCTACCATAATGAACCATGGATACTCATCTTGGTACTAATCACCTACTGGATTTACGTACTATAAAAATCAAAACCCAACTCAATAACCAACCCATCGTGTAGTACTCGAGAAGAGCTTTCCAACGATAGTTTACACGACTAAAACGGAGATATGATCTATTCAACTCCCTGAACATTTATATATAATTAGATTTGAAAATGGAGTAGTAAATAAAAAGAAAGAAAATTAACAAAACAAAATCTTACCTAAGCTTTCTTCTTCAACAATGGAGTTCAAGGAAAAATTTGGGAAAGTAAATGAGAAGGGAGGGTATGCGCAGAGAAGGGGGGGGGGGTGAGGGAGGTTATGTAAAATTGTTATTCCCATTTTCCCCTAAAGCCCACCTTAGTTACTAAATTCATTTAAGCCCTTTAACCACCAAATTCCACAAATACCCCCATAAGTTCCCACTAACACTCTTAACTTCCCCAAATAAAACTTTACTACTATCATTTTAACTAACACAAATAACCATATAAAATGTGCAAGTCATATAAATGATGCAACAAATAAAATGCACACATAATTTTTAAATTAAAATTCTCAAATATAAAATAATTGTAAAATAAATAAAACTGATTTTTGGGGTCGTTACAGGTCCGGCCATCACATCAGCCATATTAACATTACTTCTATGTTTTAAGTAATTGTGTCTTTTACAATAAAACTATGATTGAGTGCCGTTCACGATAAAATCGATGAATGAGTGTTGTTGACTATAAAACGATGATTAAGCGTCGTTCATTCTAAAAACTATGATTAAGTGCCATTCACTCTAAAAACGAGGATTAAGTGTCCTCCACTTAAAAAACGAAGATTGAAGAAAAGGAAGACATGTGCGGGCTCAAGCACGAGGATGAAGAAAAAGAAGACCCGATGCGGATGTCTATTCAGATGTTACACAACATTCGGTACAACATATGTTACAGCATCAATTTTTTGTTGCTGCAAATTTTTTTTGTTATTATTATTATGTATCTCCCAATTTTAATTTCTTTTTGGCAAGTTGGAAATCTACGTTGTAGATGTTCCAACTTGAGGGAAGGTGTTAGGATATTGATTGAGCCTAAGAGAATACTACATAGTTACTAAGTTAGGAGTATTTATTATTAAATTGGATTGTTATTAGAATTAATAGAATTGTTAGATTCCTATTAAAATTAAGACTTACTAGTATGTTTAAGTATAAATATGAGTACTCTAGATTTGTAAACTTGAGACAAACTAATTCATAATATATTTTTTGGTTTTCTATATTTTATCAGTAAATAATCATTTAGGGACGCATGCATTTTCAGATAAAAAAAAAAAGTTATTGTAAGACAAAAATCGTTCACTTTCAAACAGAAGCAGTATATCCTTACAATAGTCTTACACTAATTATTTCCTATCTCACTTTCTCTATCTTATTTCACTTTTTATACTCACAAGTCACAAAAACCTACCCACTAATACTCTCTCTCAATTCTCGTGTTTAAATCAAAATATGTAATTTGGAGGATGGAGTAATTTGTATTGGTTACGATTATTTTTCACTTAACTTTAAATCATGAACCCTTGATCATATCATAAAAATATTAGTGACCCAATTTATGCTTATTTTCTTAAATTGATTTTACATGCCTCAAAGCTCTGCAAAAACTGGCATGTTGATAGAGGAACTTGTTATCTACTTTATTTTACCAATGAGAACAAGAGCCACAAAAGAGCTCTAGCTCAAGCGGTATCCGGTGTTAGCTTTCCCATGAGAAGGTTTCGAGTTCGAATCTCGTTAGACAGATTTGTGTTAGCCTATTTATATGCCTAGTTGTAGCCGTCATGGCCATTTGATGTAGCCTAAGGGCAATTTATCTATCTTAATGAAATAAAAAACCAAAAAAAAAAAAAAAAAAAAAAAAAAACAATGAGAACAAGAGCCTGCGGAAAGAGAAAATTAATTCCATTGATGATTACTGAAAAGGTTTTTTTTTTTTTTTTTTTTTTTTAACATTAGCAATAACATAAAGAAAGGATTAAAAATATTAGAAGGTTCTATTCACCATTAGATGCTGATCTAAGCCCTATAATATTAAATATTCCCTCCGTCCCATAATGATCTTCTTGTTTGACTATTCAATCTTTTTAAGGATATGAACACTTGCTTCACTAATCATGTTTTGTCTAAACACTTTTAAACCTAAATTGTAGAAATGGGAAGAACTTTTTGGGACAATGAAAAATGACAAACAGGAAGATCATTTTGGGACGGAGTGAGTAACAAATAAAACCGGAAGATGGGAAGAGTGATCTAATTATTTGATTAATTTAATTAAACTAACCTAATCACAACTTAAAATATTTGCTATAGTACTGTTACCTTTTCAAGACTTAGAAAAGTGTACATACTTTTCAGAAGAGTCATTGTCCTTAATATATCTTCTTATATCAAAGCAAAGAATTTATCTTATTAGTATAATTTAATCCCTACCCCCTACAAACAATTAAATATTTAGCAATTACACATTTAAATGTGTTTTTGAAGCAACATGGTGTCAATTAGCAATGATTTTAAATTTACAAAAGATAATTATTAGGCCATGTTACATTTACCCCCCTCTAGGTTTGTGGCAACTTCACTTTGCTTCCTTCTTGTTCAAGAAATTACAGTTAGCTTATTACCTTGGTGAAAAGACTCTTGAACGGTTTCTTCTTTATCACTAAATGACTAAAAGATGAAGTTATAGACGCTCGTAAACGACTGATTTCAACTTAACATTTTTATTAACATTATAAACAATTTTATAATCGAGTTACTTGAGTAATGGATTTTAAATTAAAAAAAGGAAAGTCGATTATCTATTAATCATCTTTACGTTGTTAATCCAAACTTTGGAGTGAAGATGGTAACAAATAGTACTATTTGTAACAAGAGGGGTTAAAGTTAAAGAAGATAAACCATAAGGAGGTGTGACTGCAAACCAAACCTAATACTCACTCCGTCCCAAAATGATCTTCACATTTGACTATTCAAACTTTTTAAGGATATGAACACTTGATTCACTAGTCATGTTTTGTTTGAGCACTTTAAGCCTAAGTTGTAGAAATGTAAAGAATTTTTTGGGACAATGAAATGCCAAATGAGAATATCATTTTAGGACTGAGGGAGTATAAATTATTTATAGATTAATTGTGTGTGATAGAGAAGTGTGAAGATAAGATCCTCCAAGTAGATATGTATGGCTTATTAGGCTTTGTTTGGATGCTGAAAGGTGGAAGAGAAAGATGAGAAAGGCAGGGTGGCATTTTCTTCTCCAACCCTACACTTTATGAAACTTGGTTGTCATTAGCTTATGTCAAATTCACCTTTTTGATATCAAGACAAACAGGCCCTCCCATAACTACTCTATCATTTTCTCTTTTAATATGCCCTTACCCACTTTCATATCTATTATTTAATCTTATTTAAGTTGTTATGACATCCCATGTACTATGGGGGTAGGGATCTTGTTTCATAATACTTCCTCCGTCTTAGTTTAATGTTCTTACATATTTTTTTTTTGGTATGTTTTAGTTTAAGGTTTTTAGTTGCTTTATTCCTTAAATGACAAAGTATGAATAGTGTTCTGGACAATCTTGTACTCATAAAGTTCATATATTACAAAAAAAAATAAAAAGTATCACTCACCCATTTGCTTTTCACTCACTTGCTTTATAAATGGACAATTATATCCTTCACACACTACTATTGTTGACTCAAATTTGCATTGGTTTCTTAATAAGCGTGTAAAATCAAACTAAAAATGTTAAACCGGGACGGAGTGTGTACTACAAATTAATTTTTAGCCTTTCGAAAAAAAAATATTTAAAGACTAATTTTGATCTAGCAAACCCTATCCAAAATTTGGATATTGTTGCCATCAATTTATTATTTCGTTGCAATTTATCGAATTTAAATCGTATTTTTTCTTTGAGGTGGTATCCCATGAGAACAAGGGGATCCGTCTCATGCATGAGACGGGTCGCCCCATGACCCATGGGCCGAACCCGCCACGTGGCAACCCACCATTGGCCGAATTTTTTTTTTTTTTTTTTTTTTTTTGAGTTTTTTATAAAAAAAAAATTCGGCTTTTCAGTGGTTTAGCAAAGAATAATAGTTACCATATCTTAAAGTAACATTGTTCATAAGTAAACGTAATACTTGTTTTAAAAAAACAAAAGCTCGTTTTTACCCATTTGAAAAGTAATAACTTATGTATATGAATGTAATAGTAAGTTTATACAAGTAAATGTAACACTTTGATTGACGAAATTGTAACAGATTTCTATAGATAATGTAATACTTTTACATGTATCATGATAAATTTGACCCATTGTAACTTATTGTTTGAAAACATATAGATATCTATACATATGTATTACAATTATGTACAAATACTATTACATATAAATAACACGTTTGTTACATTTTAGTTATAATAAGTATTACTTTTGGCAAACGGAGAAAACATAGGAATAACACTATTACTTTAAGAGATGGTAACTATTACTTTTGGTACAAACCGAAAAAAAACCAAAAAAAAAATATAAAAATTAAAAAAAAAAATAAAATTGGCCAATGAGGGGCTGCCACGTGGCAGGGTCCCCCCATGGGTCCTGGAGCAGGGTTGTGGGTCGGGTAATGGGTCAAAAAAAATGACCCGTCTCAGCCATGAGACGGGTTGGAGTGTTCTCACACAAGTTTTTGTCTTTTTCTTTTTCTTTTGACAATGTTTGATTAATCAATTCAGTTGATCCGAGCAATCATTAGTAAAAATTAAATCATTAACTCCAATTATTATTTAAATAAACTTTGTGAGTTTAATCGCGACAAATTGCTGCATTAAAAGTTGTAATAGACCAACAAATAGATTAACTAATTGAGGATTTTTTTTTGGTTTAGCTCGGGGTTTTTGATTTAAGCTCTAGAAATGCTTATTTTTTTCTTTAGCTTAACATGTTAGTCCCATGAAAACAACAAATTTTGCACATTAGACATCAAATTGTCTTTGCTTAGTACAAAAAAAATTCAGTGCCCAATAAAGTCAAAAGAAATTAGTTCTAAATAATTAGGTTGAACCGGGGAAGTTATAGAAAAAAAATATTAAGAACATGCAACAACTTAAAATTATTAATATATTTTTCTCTAGCCACCACAAATGAATGTCTATTTCATGAACATTTTTTTTTCTCAAATTGATTATTATCTTTCTAAGTAATTTTGTTTGAAAATGTAGTTTAAAAAAAATAAATAAATCAACATATTATTATATACTTATAAAAGCAGAAGTTTAAAAATGAACAGCAAAAAGTTTAACTTTCTTGTATTAACTTTCAATATTTTTAAAACATTTTTAATAAAAAGTAAATATTTATTTTGTAACGAAACGAAAAAGAAAATTATCAACAAGAAAATTTCTAGCACGTTCGATTGTCGCGATTCATGTGCGTCCAAAATAAAAAGTGGGTTTTTTTTTTTTTTATTATTATTATTTTGAGCAAAACTAGAAAGTGGATTTTTAGGTGCTACTTAAATATTCAATAAAATAGTTTGTCTCGAAAGGAAGATTTGATTGATGCAATTTTTGTTTGCAATCTAAAAATTGCTAAATTTATATTATCAATACCAAAAAGTTCAAATGTAACTGCGTAACTAACGACTTTAAGTTTGAACATTCATATTATTAAAAACTTAACTTTCTTTTCATTTAATGATATGTTAGGAATATTAAAAAAAATACAACACCAAATAATTATAATAATGTTATTATTAAATAATAATAATATTAAAACTAATAATAATAATAATAATAATAATAATAATAGTTATAGCAACAAAAAAAATTAATCATTGTTATCATTATTATTTAATTACCTAATAATTAATAATAAAAATATGAATTTTTGATATATTAGAGAAGTAATTGAAAGGTGCTTCTTTAGGTTTTTTATTTTATTATTATTATGTAAGATCATAAAAATAATTAAAATTATGATGATATTATTTTCAATATTATCACATTCATGATTGTTTTTCTCTTATTAACTTTATTATTAAAAATTATTAATTAACTAAAATAATAATAATAATAATAATATAAATATAGTATTTGTTGTTATAACTATTATTATTGTTATTATATCTAATAATATCACAATTAAATTATTTTGCATTGCAAAAGGATTTTTTATTTTTAATACGCCATTAATTGAAACGGGAAGTTAATTTTTTATTATTATGAATACTCAAACCTAACCGCGTTAGTCAATTCGTTAATGTTTGGGCTTTTTGGTATCGATAATTTAATATTAGGACTTTTTGGATTGAAGAAATATTTTGTGTTTTTCGGATATGAAAAAAATTTCGCGGAGTTTTTTGGTATTTTTCCCTATTATTTGTCACCAAATTATTTTTGTAAATTATATACTCACTCCGTTCCAGGTAAGTTGAAATATTTACTTTGGAGTTGGAAAATTAAGGATATAATATTATATTAAGAATGAAAGGTAGAGAGGAAGAGAGAGAATTAGTGGAGGTGAAAAGAGAATGAGTGGAGAATAATGAGTGGTTGGTAGGAAGAGAGATAATGAGTGGATGATTATAAAAGTAATAAAAAGCTTCAATTTTTGGATTGTTGCAAGTTTTGTGATTTAAATAATATTTACTCCCTCTGTTTCATAATACATGTCGTTTTAGACTTCTTCACACATATTAAGAAATGCAATTAATACATATTAAAAAGACTTATGTTCCCCTAAAAGCATCCAATTACCTAGGCATTTAAATGCTTATACAAAAAATAGTTCACAATTAATGAGTGAGAGTATAATAGGTAAACAGGAGTAATTCTTTCTTGATAATAGTTAAAAGTCAAATATTTTGGAACAAAAAATTACTTCTAAAACGTCATGTATTATGAAACGAAAGGAGTATTATGAAACATAATACTCCCTCCGTCCCATTTGAAGCTTCACCATTTTGGTGATGGCACACAAATTAAGGAAAAGAATGAGTGTAAGAAAGGTTGTGAGAGGGAAGAAGTTAGTGGGTATGATAAGTGGGGCCTACAATTTAAATATGTGAGAGGAGTAAGTTAGTGAGTATGACAAGTGAGCCCCATAATTTAAGTATGTGAGAGGAAGAAGTTAGTGAGTATGACAAGTGGAGCCTACATTTTTTACCATTTTAGGAAAGGATGAAGCTTTTAAGGGCATCTCCAATGGTAGGTACCAAAACCAAATTTTGGTACCTATCAAAAGAGTTAGCATCTCCAATGAGGCAAGGTTGAGGTACCAAATTTTGAGTAAGAGTTAAGCAAGGTACGAAATTTGGTACCTTGTTTAACTCTTTCTCATTGTTTAAGTATTACAAAACTTGTAAATTTTCTTCCTTTTTAATATTTTACCTCTTGTGACTTTATTTTTATTATTACTATTATTAATATTATTTTATTTTTATTTAAAATTTTAAAAATTTTAAAAATTTATTTAAATTTATTTATATTTAATTATTAAAAATATTTAAATAGATAATATTTTAAATATATAATAAAATTAATAGTATAAATTAAAATTTTGATTTTGATACCTAGCATTGGAAATTTGGAATTACTATTACATTTTATATAGGTATTAAAATTTGATTTTGATACCTACCATTGGAGATGAAAATTTGGTACTTTATGAATAGTATTCAAAGGTACCAAAATTTGATTTTGGTACCTTTGCTTAACTCTTTCCATTGAAGTTGCCCTAACGGGACACCTATTTGTATAAGAGTTGGTTTTGGGGGAAACTAGTTTCTCCATAAGTTATAAAAAGTCATGTTTTTTTAACCATTCTTAAACCCTAAAAGGCTTAAACCCTAAACCTTAAAGTTTAACCCCTATAAAAACAGGACTTTTTATAATTAAGGGAGAAATTAGTTTCCCCCAAATTTTTCTCTTTGTATAAAAGGTGAAGCTTCAAATGAGAAGGAGGGAGTATATATATTTAACTCCAACTAATTGGAAAACCCACAAACAACCCATGCTTTCCAATTGGGACAGAGACAGGAAGGGGACAAGATCTCAAAAAAGTTTGCGCATTTTCACCTCTTAAAATCCCAGTATGGGTTCACAAAAGTATTTATAACTAATTTATTTATTAATAGTTGGATGTATTATTAATACAAGTGTTGGCCCCACTGCTGCTAAAATCTCTCACTCTCTAAAAAACGATCATCATAATTACTCAAATCCAATTTAAACATAAATAAATAAGTACACTTTCCGTCTCAAAATACTTGTAGTTTAAAGATTTTTACATAAATTAAAAAAGTAATCAATGCATGTCTAATTGACTAAATTACACTTGTAATATTTCAAGTACCAAGACAATTATATATTTTTACAATGACAACTACCATCATAAATAAGGGTATATTTGACAAATAATGTCAAAGATGTCTAGATAAAAGCAAACCTACAAATATTTTGGGACAAATTTCAACCTCTTAAACTACATGTATTTTGGGACGGAGTGAGTACTTTTGTTCACGATTAATAAATTGAGACAAAATAAACCAAAATAAATGAATCTCTTATTCACAAATTTATTTTGAAGAACCCAAGAATTTTGTGTAAACTCAAATGAGTGTTATTTTGAAAATAAATTGAGACAAATACTACTTTCGTCTCTCTTAAATTTATAAAATTGGGTTGGACACAAGATTTAAAGAAAAAGTATAAAATATAATGTTTTGTGAATGTAGATAGTTGGATAGGAAAAAAAAAGTAAGCTCTATTATTTAAAATATATTAAAAAATATTTAAAATTTTGTAAATTAAAGTGGACAACCAAAATAACATTTTTTGTAAATTTAAGTGGAACACAGGGAGTATTGAAAATAAATTAAAAGTAATACTCACTCCGTCCTTAAATAAATGTCCAAATTTCATTTCAAAAGAACATTTAAAATCTTCATTTTCAAAAAAAAAATGTAAAGATTTATATAAAATCTTGTAATCTTCTTTTCAAAGAATTAGTTTTGCATGTATAAAAAGACCAATAAAAAAAAAAACATTTAAAAATAATTTTTTTCTATATAAAATTTTTTTTGAAACAATTTTTTTTTAAAAATAGACATTCATTTAGCGATTTAGAGGCGGAGGGAGTAAAGAGCTGGCAAAATTTGGCCCGTGTTGTGACACCCAACTTGGAAATAATGTTTGGGTTTCCATTTATGAATGTTTGACAAACAATCCTCTTAGCTTAATTTGGATTTGACACTTTTGGTCTCTAGTCTACTTCCCTACCCTGCCCATATCACCTCACGTGACCACACCCAAATGGGTAATCATCTCCAGGACACCTGGACTAGTGGGCCTCACCACCTTGGACCCATGTTTATCAAGCTTTATGGGCTAATGGGCTGGGCTTTATGTAAATAAATTCCGGGCAATGCTTACACTTACAAAAGAAGTTTACAAAATGAAGGATACAAGATTTGGTGGCGATATTTCATTGGCTATATTGATAGTGGACCCGGCACACTTCAATTAAAAACACTAACACAATTATGACACCTCGTTTTGTAGACAAAAACTTGTATGAGAACATCATGACCCGTCTCATAGTAGAGACGGGTCATTTTTTACCCATGACCCGGATCCATGACCCACATGCCCAATTTTATTTTTTATTTTTTTCGTTTTGTCAAAAGTAATAGTTACTATAACTAAATGTAACAAACGTGTTACTTATATGTAACAGTTTGTATACATAAAAGTAATACATAGTATATACAGAAAAGTAACAGTGGTTTATATATATATATATATATATATATATATATATATATATATATATATATTTCTTCGTTTGCCAAAAGTAATACTTATTACAACTAAAATGTAACGAACGTGTTATATGTAACGGTGTTTATACATAATTGTAACACATGTATAGAAAAAGTAATAATTCAACCATTTACATTTTTAGAGCTAAAAACACTTGATTAGTATTACATGTAAAAGTATTACATTATCTATAGAAATATGTTATAATTTCTTTTATTAAATTGTTACATTTACTTGTACAAATAATTACATTCATGTATACGAGTTTTTACTTTCCAAATGTTACTTTCTTTTCAAAAATTAAATCAAAATACACAATATTTTACATTTTTGCAAAAGCACTATTACATTTCAGTATAAATGATAATTACATTTTGATATTGTTTGGGTTATACGTAATTATAGTTAGTATTACATTTGAAAAAATGTGTAAAACGAGCTTTTGTTTTTGTAAAACAAGTGTTACGTTTACTTATGAACAATGTTATTTTATATGTATACAGTCATTACATTAAGTTATGGTAACTATTACTTTTGATAAACGACGGAAAAGCCAGAAAAAAAATATAAAACTAAAAAAAAAAAAAAAAATGGCCAATGGGTGGTTGTCACGTGGCAGGTTATGCCCCATGGGTCATCGATCCGGTTCAATGGGTCGGGTCGGATGGGTAAAAAACCCATCTCATAGAATAGACGGATATAGGTGTTCTCATGGGAGACTAGCTCCATTTTGTAAGCCACATTTTGTAGCCATCTTTTTTACCTTTATCACTTCTCATAAATTTCATATTAAATTAAATTACAATAAAACACAGTGTTTAAATACAAGATACATACATATGTACTCCTCACCAAACACCATTTGTGTTCACTTCAGCAGCAGAATGTTCCATTTGGTTTCTAATATGTGTCCATGTCATAAAACTCAATGTTCTTGTATTTTTGTGATATTATTTCTGCTTGAACTTTTCTTGCAGTGTCCGTGGCGCAACCAACAAGAATAAGAACGGATGTACCTGCAAATCCTCGAAAAGCTGTAAGGTGTGTGGTTTGCTCGATCAGGGCGGGCCCACCAGCTAGAATTGCCAAAAATACCGACCCCAGAACTGATATTCGACTGAGAACCTGTATTTCAAGCATGCATACAAGGAATGAGAAGTAAATTTTCATCTGAGTTAAAAGAAATTGCACAGACAGTTTCATATCCCAATGATGATGCATTTCCTGGTACTGATAGATTGATTTAATAGGACCTATTACCGTGTACTAGAAACAACTAAGCATCCATAAGATGGGCAATGAAACTCAAGAACTGTAAAGTCTTCGTCCGTCCCAAAATGATAGTCCCAAAAAGATAGTCCTATTTCTAAAATTGGTGTATTATAAAACCACTAACTTCCAAACTTAACTGGTGATGAATCTATTAGGGGTAATGGTTATTGCAATTTGCAAGATAGAGCTTATTAGGTGAAATAATTGAAGCCCCTAAGGGTAGTAATGAAAATGACAATACGTTGTTAAAAAGACTGAATAGTCAGAGGGGACTATCATTATGGGACGGAGGGAGTAGCTGGCAACAATACCATTCTCTGCTTCATACTCAATTCTCGAAGTCAGGATGGATTAATGTATGAAGATTTAAAAACTCGATAACCTGGAAAATTTAGTTTCAGACCTATCCTGGGAAAGGAATGTTTCCTTTCCCATCTGACTCACAACATTCTAAACCATCATCTGTTTCCTTATCTTCCATCATATGCAAATCTAATCGCTACTAGTTTCCCTATACATTCCTCCACTTCATTCAAACTGATTTTGAACATACAACTGACACTATCTCTACACCTTCTGGACTTAAATCTCAACAAAATAGAACATAAATAACGGAAATGATGTATGAACATTACCGTTTTAATGAATGCAGCTGTACTTTTCCCAGGTCGCACCAATGGAATTGAGGCACCTTGGCGCTTCAACTGTTCACTAACATCGTCTGGGTCCATTGTAAGAAAGTGTAGTAGTAGTTGAAGAAGGCTATCAATACAATATTTGTTGGAAGATAGAACGCACCTAAAAAGAGTTAAATATAGAAAGACATCAACTGCCATAATAAACTCGCTCAATCATACTGCAAGCCAAACAACAACATAATTTTTATTTCATTTTTCTAATGTGTCATGCAAAAGAATACCTACTCTAATGCAACTTAAGGAAAACATAGAGATCAAGAAGTGCAATATTGCTATGTTTAACTTGTCAAATGCAACTCATTTTTTTTCGGGGACGAAGGAGTACAAGAGTGTAAGAGTAATCATCTTACCCCCTGGGTTCAAAGCCACGGCAGCATTTTTAAGTGCACCTATGCCGGTGAAGCGTGCTAGAGTGGCAGGGAGAGCTAATGATGATGTGGAAAAGATTATCGGCATCACTCCTGAACTATTCACCTGAGAGCACACAAGATCAATAACCCATCACTAACGACTAAAATAGCCAAAAGTTGAAATAAAAATAAAAATTAGTATTCCGTCCGTCGTCCCTAAATGATCTTCCTACTTTTTTCTCTGTCGAAACGAATATACTTTGAGCTATAGTTTAAGGTTAATTTAATTATCCTAATGAAGATCTAAAATTGTTATGTCTAGTATTTATACTGGTGTATCAATAACAAGTTTAAAATTTTCATTAAGATATCCAAATTAACCTAATTTAATGCTCAAAGTAACCTTCGTATTAACAACAAAAGTAGTGGGAAGATCATTTCGAGACGGAGGGAGTATATGCCTAGACAGATAACTGCAAATCACAAAAAAAAAAAACAAAAAAAAAAAAAAAAGGAAAAAGAAAAAAAGTGACCCAAATCGCCTGCACAATACCAGAATTCAAGAGTCCTACTCAGATAGTCATCCATATCTAGAAATTAATTATTGCCCTTGGAGAGCTATCATTGCTACAAAATGCTCACTGGGAATGAATGGAGTCCAGATCTTCTGTAACACTTTGTATACCACTATTGATCCAACAGTTTACATGTTTGAAGGATCTCATCATGGTGTCGGCCTTAATAATTGTGAGCCGTTGGATCACTAGTGGTACAGAGTGTAGTACCCAAAGTGGTACTGGAAATCTTTTCTGAATATTGCATAATGAGATTATTGCCCAGAAATATTTGTCAAGCACCAATGATATTAAATTCTAGATTTCATCACAAAACTCTAAACCTAACAACAGTATTGCATGAGTGCTAGACCACACACCTTAAAGGGCAGGTAAGCAGATTTCTCAAGCCCTCCAGTTCTCCTACTGTATCTTGATGCATAATTTATCGGAATTTTTCTCTCAGCTTCCTGTAACCCTTCGTTCAAAACATCATTAACAACTCCGTCCTCACAATAAAACATTAAATTCTGAATGCGTGAAAGTGAGATAATAGCACTTACCTGAACATACACAATGCTAAGAACCAATAGGAAGAAAGAGATGATAATAGCGACGAGTCCAATATAGTTACCATCCTGAAACGCCTGGGCAATTGTCCTACCAAAAGATGCTGGCAAGTAGGAGATAATGCTCGTAAAGATCAAAAGTGATGTACCATTACCGAGTTTTAGATCCGTAATTCTTTCCCCAATATATGTCGTGAATACTGCCCCAAGTGTCAGTAAAATAACAGTAGAAAGAACCCATTGGGTACTGAAGTCATTAACATACGGTTTGAGGAAAAGTGCTTGGCCAATTGCTTGTACAATGGCAAATCCAACAGAAGCATATCGAGTATACTGAAGAATCTTCTTCCGTCCCGCCTCACCTTCTCTTTTCTGAAGTTCTTGCAACTTGGGATTGATTTGTGCAAGAAGTTGAAACACGATAGATGCATTAATGAAGGGAACAATACCAAGGGAGCATATTCCAAGGCGACCTATACCTCCTCCAGAAAAGGTATCTAAAGTGCTTAGTAAACTGTTCCCATCTAAGTTTCCGGTAAATGCCTCACGATTTACCCCACCTAGAGGTATATATATTCCAAGACGAGACAAAGCCAAAAATCCTAAAAGCATCAGAAATTTTCCCGGTAATGGGCCTTTAAAGAAGTCCCCGAAATCAATAGATGTGTCCTCAATCGCAGCTGTTGAAAGAAGTACACAAGTCAAGAACAAAAAAAAAAGTGAATAGTTAAAAGATGATGTTCTATGGAACTACGTAAATAAGGTCAGGCCCAAACCTGCAGCTCCTCTAGATGAAGAAGACTTCTCATTTCTTGTGTTTGAGGAACTAACAAATGTTTCTGAAAGCAAGTCTAAGACATTTTCCCACGTCGAACTTAGGTCTGATAACTTGCCTGCATTAATACCCAGAGGGTCGAAACTAGAGCTCTCACAACTGCGAAAAATGAGTAGAAAAGGCATCAAAGAATCGCAACCAATGCAACATTAACATACTTCTGGAAACTGATAGAAGCATCTGAAGGGTACAACAAACCCGACTCATCCACCCCTCAACCAACGAAATATAAAAACCAATGCTCCTAAAGTCATAATTAATGTTCATTGGTAACTTTCTACAAATGCACTTTAAATGACCAGTAACTAAGAACACAAAATTAAGGTCCTTGGTAAAATCTTCCAGAATTTAGTTAGAATTTTCTTTCAATATTCCCCAACTAAAATGGTCATGATATGGAACTGTAGTAAAACTGGAAAAGACAACTCGAAAGAAACATGATCATGAGACATAAAAAGTAGCTTTATGAGATAAATTAAGGAAACTCTTCTAAGATATCTTTAACACATACAGCAAGGAAAATGAATATGCAAATCATGAATGGGAAAAATGAATTCATGTAGTCAACCCCAACTATTTGGGCAAGGGTTAAGTTAAATCAGATACTCCCTCTGCCTCGGAATAAATGTTGCTCTTTTTTGTATGTTAGTACGAAAGAACTTTGAACAATAAATTTACGTTGATTTAATTATCCTAATAAAATTATAAAGCTTGTTATTGATAGACCATTAAATACTATCAATAACAATTTTTAAAATTTTCATTAACATAACAATAACCATTAACATAATTAAATTAACCCAAAATTATTGCTCAAAGTTCCTTCGTACAAACGTACAAAAAACTGCAATATTTATTCGGGGACAGAGAGAGTACATGATAAGTTATACTTCAAACATTCTGTTTGACATATGCCAATCTCATATGAGCAATAGATGCTTAGATTTCAAAACATAATGTTACTATATAGAGTATGAGCATGGCTGTTTGGGAATAACAAAAGAGAAGCGACATTCAGGTTGTGTTGTGACCTATTGCTACAGGTATCTCAGGTTAAATGAGGGATCCAGTCATACATTTGCAATCACCGTGTATATACTTTTTGTCTCTTTGTGATTATACTGAAAAAAAAAATCTTCAAGCATGAAAATTAAAATAATACACGATATAGACTACTCCCGCACTTAACTACCCACTTAATACAAGAAATTAAATTGGAAGGGAGGATGAGTAAATAAGCAAGAAAATGGTGCTTATCATGACCGTATAACTTACAAAATAGATCTCTGATATGGAGTTGTAAAAACCTCAAATGACATGGTTCAACATTATGGTTGGTACCTTCGGATTTGAGCAATTTACGCCATAACTACTTCAACCTCTTCTCTAGTTTACTGCCTCTTAAGTTTACATTTTAAAAACCTACACTTAGCATTTTATACTATCACCAGAAGATATACCACCTACTAAGCTTCGATGTGCTTTGGTGAGACTACCAAAACTTAATCTGAAACTACTGAATAGTACCCAAGCCAACAGTGAAGCAATAATAAATTAGCAGGACAGAGCAACAGAATCGGACATGTCGGAACAACAACATAGTATGGAGTTAGGACCCACAGCAATCACTAACAAACAATTTGAAGCGAGTTCACCAAGCTTCTTTGATCACTGACACACCAGAACATGTGATATACACATGCTATAGACTGGTTGGGTACATTTTAAGCTAAAGGTGTTGGGTATGATTATTATAAACCACTCCTATTACTTAATTTGATTGATCCCATGACCTAATTTTATCTTTTATGGACTTTAGGATATATTGTAAGAAGTTTTATACTTCATTTAGTTAAGTCCATTTTTAGTTTGTTTAGGCTTGTGAAGATTGGCTCCTCAAATGTTGAAGAAAAATTTTCTAAGGCGACCTACCTCACAAGTGACCACACTTTGAGCAGTCACAAGTGACCTCACCTGAATCAGTCACAAGTGACGGCACCAGATTCACTCTCAAGTGACCGCACCAAGGTCATTCTCAAGTTGCCCCACTTGAAGTGACCGCAAGTCACTTAGCTTGCCTTATGAAGACCGAAGACTGAAGACTCAACTCAAGTTTGGTTAAACTTAACCATGGTCACACTAGTGTCCAAAACCTTGGTTAGTTTACAACGTTGCAAGATTCAAAATTCAAATTTTGAATTCAACTGTCATCTAAAGGTTTGATGGTACATTTGGACCACCACTACTCTGCAACAAAAAGGACAACTCAGACTGAGCTCCAATTAGAATTCAACAGCTCATTGTCCTCCAAACTTGCTCTCCAAGATTTCTAACGGCTACCGCTCCTTTCAAGGCTATAAATAGTCCTTGAGTTCTTCATTGAACATTGCTGAGATTCAAAGAGAGAAATTGTTGTTGAAATACTTGGTGATTGAAGATCATACTCAAGATTTCCAGAATCATTTGAATCTTCAAGCATTTGCCTTCAAATCTTCAAAGATCTCCAGCAACCTTCAAGCACATCAAATCTCAAGCCCAGCAACACACAAGATTCATTAGACTCTAAATCATATAGATTATATAGAGTTCTTGATTCTTTACACACATACACCCCGATTGATCAATCACATAGATTGCATCATTAGGGATACACTGGTCTAATTCTAGGATTTGTTCTTCATAGAAAGTAGGTGTTGATTCAATACTTCATCTCTGTAATCTGTACTCAAACGAATCAATATATCCTCCATTCAAAATCCAAGACTGACCATCTTGGTAAAGGACGTAGATCTTTTAACAGATCGAACATTTCCAAATCCTTGTGTCATTTACTTACTGCTCTTTACATTTCTGCAAATTTACTTTCAGCACTTGTTCGTCTTGTTCTTTATTGTTCATATTAATCTTGTTTGTCGTTTAGTGTTTTTGATCTTTCAGATATTCAAACTAGTTGTGAATTGTGTTTGTATGTTTATCATATTGCCTAAGCTGAAATCTGACTAACTTATCATTTGCCAAAACTTCCAAGACACTATCTTTCAATCTCTCAACCTACCGCACCAAATCACCTTTTACCTACCGCACTCTAAGTTGCAGCACCCTACCTACCGCAACTCAACCTACCGCACTGTTTCAATCAAAAACAACTCTAACTTAGTTATATCGAAAACTTCCGCTGTGCATATTACTCTTGAACTAGTGGTTTTTAAGTGACCGCAAAATTCTCTGAGTAAGCATAAGGTTGAATTTTGAAAAAGGGTTGAAATTTTAAATAGGTTATTCACCCCCCCCCCTAGCCTCTTTTCATACCCTTGTTGTGTCTTTGAGACCAACAAATGGTATTAATCCTCTCCATCCCAAAACGAGTGTCCGTGTTTTATGAGGTTCACCTATCCCTAACTATATGTATGAATTTCTACGTAGAATGCTATAAGTTGGATAATGAGGTTATTTATGTATATGTGCAGTAAACATGTTTAAATGTTAACTTCCTTAATTTTCTCAAAAATAAAAAGGAACGGTCATTTAAGGTCGATTGGAGTGCTAAATCTCTCACTTTCTCTTGTAGCAATGTCAAAGTCTTTACTTTAAAATTGGTAGTGTTATAATGTGCTTTGACATAATATTTCCCAAGCATTCAAAAATTGAGAAAATTAGTATCTGGAGGTTGTGCTTTACGGAGAACATTCATGTAAGGCTTGAGAACTTCTGTTGGGGGAAGTTAGGCCTTGAATCAATCAAACTAGAGTATACATGTTGATATTTTTTTAATTATTATTTCTTTCTTTCCTTTCTGAGCAACCTTTTCATACCTTATTTTAGACGATTATTGCTAATATTGCATTCGTGCGATTACGTATCAATAATTGAACAACTGGTCACGTTCTCATGTCTTCCTTGTAGTAAATGTTCTCTCATTCTGCCAGTGCTTGCTGCTTGGCTTCTCAACAGCATTAACATGGATTCCATTTTCATCAGTGAATTTCACTTTACTACACTATTATGGTGAGTGGTAAATCGGGATGATTACCACTAGAGTGAATTTCATTTCAATATCATCCAGGATGGTATTTCGTAGCTTTATCGATATTGTTTGTAGGGAACAACTTCGTTGTCTATGGCTACTTGAAATTCTATATACCAAGTAAAAGTTTTACCACTTGTCCAGGCTTGTTTCAGTCATCCACTTTCAGTTTCTATAATTGCCCAGAGGAACGGTCAGTTACAGTTTCTCCAAAATTGTACATAGACAGGAGAAAGAAGAAAGACGCAATAAATGTCCGAAATTGCTCTTGATGCAATTTCGGACATTCATTTTGAGATGGAGGGATTATGAGTTTTAGCTGTGATCTCCAAAATGTTTGTGTTAAATAACCTTTGTCCCATATTTGAGAGTCTTTTTCTTCTTTCTCGCATTTACAGAGTCCATTTTGTTCCCGAGGATAAGATACTCGCTCTAGGTTATGCTTCTTAAGTCCATTTCCGAAATCAAGCATTAAGCAATAAATGAATGGCTTTGAGAGTGATCATGATAACATAGGTCCCATGCATATACTAAATACTCTAAAACACCCCTATTTTGGAAACGCTTTAAACTATCTCAACACTAGACTCTAACATGATTCCAGATCCCTAGGTGAACTTGAATGCGAAAAGTTACTTGCGACATGTACACTTATAGAGTGTGCTTAAGCACATGCTAGCCACAGCCCTAAATCAACTAAGAGATGAATGCTAGAGATTCAAGAAGAACAGGCAAAACAAGTGTCACACAGGGTGGGGGGGAGGACAATACTCAGCAGTCGGAATGTGTCATAGTTCAGCGATCGGAATCAATAAACTGAATGTCTATTTCTTTCTGTTTCTAGTTTATCACTATACGTGAGGATCGTATAATTGAAGGTGGGTAAGCTGAACTTGGATAAGAGATCCGTCCCAACTTATTCTTCTTCTTTTCTCAAATCTTTCTACACTATTCTCCCCCAAATTCTAATGTTTGTTTCATTTATACTCTTCAAATGTTGATCCATAGAAAGACCATTCTTTCAGATGCAGATTAAAGTTGATTACATGACAATTCAAAAAAAAAAGAATGAGACTCCGAATTGGATTGATTTTGGAAAGGGCAGAAATTGATTTGCCTTGCTGAACATATAGGAGAACCCATTTCAAAATCCGAGTCAAAAACCCAGAATTCCTAATGAAATTGAATTACCCATTACCAAGAAACCAAAAAAAAAAAATCAGACGAAATGACAGAATTAAGAAATGGAAACCTCAAAACCTCGTACCTGTTGAGAGAATCGTTCCATGATGATGATGTTTTGGGTTTTCGAGGAACAACAAAGGTAGCTCTGCAAATGTGGGCAAATCTTGAAAGCTTCGGAGAGTAGTGATTGGAAGTGCGAGAAAGCTTAGAACTTGTAAGAGTTTTAGAGAGCTTGAAGCAAAGTGGCCGAGACGACATCTCTCTCACTGTTACCAACATTATCCTCTCACTCTTAATTTTCTCTCATCTTTTTTTTTTCCTACACTATATTTATACTTACTCCCCAGCCATGTAATATTAGCCTAAGCAGTCTTCAATTTTATGTTAATCCTACATACTCTCTCCGTCCCATTTTAAGAGTAAAAAAATGGGTGGGTTCAAGAATTAAGGATAATGTGATATATTGTGAGTGTTGATAGTTGGGTAAGTGAGAGAAAGTGAAGTAGAGAATAGTTAGTGGATAATTGTTGTAAACATGACATGTAGGACTCACTTTTCATTTTAAGATTTTGACTCTTAATATGGGACGCCTTTTTAGAAATTTTTGACTCTTAAAATGGGACAGAAAGAGTATAAAGGTAAGTGTAAAAATTTGATACAGGTGCACTTCAAAGGATTGGGTGAGCCTCCACTCAGATTGACCAACGCATCAACAGCTCAGATTTAATCTTTCACAAATATAGTACATTACAAATGGATGACCTTCGCTGGTAGGAAAGTGGTCAAAAGATAAAAATCAAACGTCTATCTAAAAGAGTACACATGTACTACAAGCACAAGTTACAAATTGACATAAACCTAAGTCAATACAAGCTTCTTAGCTATAAAACTACAGAATAACTACCTCCGTCCCAAAATTTACAGAATAACCACCTCCGTCCCAAAATGAATCCGTCCCAAAATGAATGTCTGAAATTGTTCTCAATCATTCATTTTGGGACGGAGGGGGACTTAAACTGAGATTTCCAGATATACGTCTCTGTTAGTATCTTATATCACTTTGATAAAGAAGCTACACAAACATAGGAGCAAACCAGGGCAGACAACTGTAATCTACAAATATCGGACGGGTTTATAGAGGAAGATTACTCCTAGAATGGTGGCCGAATCCAAACCCGTCTCTTACCCTTTGGCAAGTTTAGAACTTCACACTGCATTTGTATCTGATAGTCCGCTTCAGAGAGCAGAGAAATCGGGTTCTTCAGGTTTCTTTAATTTAGGCGACCCTCCACTTTTCCCCCTCTGAATTCCTCTTCTCGTATTTGCAGCAAATCTTGATGCCAGTATCGTAATCCCAAGATCAGACCTTTGTTCAGAAGAATTTGTGCCTGTTGGACTCATTTCTTGTTCTTCCTCTTGCTCCGTCCCCTCAGTATCTTTTTCACTAAAAGCAAAGGACTCCAATGTAGAGAGATCTTTGGCCATCTTCCTCCTCTTATGTCGCCTCCAAGCTGCCTGTATGAAGCAAGCTGCCCACGTCCTCCAATGGTGGGAGTGATGCCTAAAAGTATGCTGCAGCTTCTTGCTGTGGAGACGCCTAAATTGATTAGCTACGAATTTGAGATCTTCAGCTCGTAATGCAAAAGCTTCAACTTCAACAAGTGACCTAACTGTCCTAGTTGAAGAAGGTAAGTTGACAGTAGATTTTGGATGCAAAGCCCATGCAAGTAACTCTTCCCCACAAAAATCTCCCGGTCTCATTGTAATGGAATTAAAGAAACCAGTCCGTCCCCCATTTGTTGTGGAACTCTCTAGTTTACCTCGAATGATGAAGAGCATTTCTGTTACGGGGTCTCCCTCACGGACAATGTAAGTGCCCTCGGTGCTCAAGGACGAGACTAGACGTTCGCATATTGCATCAAGTAACTGATCATCCATCTGTGAGAAGAATGGTACCTGCAAAAACACAGAAAAAAGATTTACTCCCTCCGTCCCTAAATGAATGTCCAAATAATGCAAGGGATATTCTAAAATCTCTACTTTTTATACAATTTAACGGCAAAGATTCATAAATATTCTTGTAATTTACTTTCCAAACATTTAGTTTTGCAAGTATAAAGAGACTAGTGAAAAAAAAAAATAGTAAAAAAACATTTAGGGACAGATTTTTTCAATAAAGATACATTTTGGGACAAAAATATCTTGAAAATGGACATATTATTAAGGGACACAGGGAGCACAAATGATGAAACTAGATAATTTTACGAGTACGACATGATTTTACAAGAAAGTGAAGATTTTATGTGAACGTTGGAATATGGGAGAAAAATCATACGCGTCGAACGAGGTCCAAGCATAGATGACGTTGGATGTCCCGACGAAGATCGGACGGTAAGCTTTGGAGAATGGCATCTTCATGAACTCCTCGAGTTGCCACCCATTTATATTGGACAAAACGACGGACTCGTTTTCTCAATTCTTCAGGGAGTTGGCGATGTTTCATCCACTCTTCTGTGTCTCTTCGCTTGAGCCTCCATTCTTCAAGTCTCACTGTCATAGACTGCAGATATGTCTACAGAAACAAACACACCCATCCATAGAGATAAGAAATTATCAAAATCGAATCCACTTCTGACAATTTTTCATTATATAGTTACTACTTCAATTTTGGAATGGCTTGCAAACCCCAAAAAAAAGAGCCGAAAAAAATGAAATATGAAAATCCAGACAGTATGAAGAAACATTGAAGCCTTTTAAATGTACCTGCATATTGCCAATCAAATGTGCGAACAAGACGAGACCCAATATGGCAATGAGTATGGAAAATGATGTCTCCCCAATAAACGTGCTTGTTTCCAAGTTCTGCCCATAAGAGCTGCAAGATAACAATCATATGGTAATGAATATTTATTGCTAGAAATTTCATGAGCCTAACGTTAATAAATATTCCAGAGACATGAACAATCATTTGGCATGTCTTAAAACTATGTGCAAATTTAGGATGAAGAGAACCTGATGCAAATTACAGAAAATGAAAGACTTGGCTACATTGTTTTGATAACGTGCATGTGAACAAAGAGAAACTTGAACCAGGAAAGCATTTACCTTAGGTTCTGTAGGCCCCACCACAAACAATAGAAGTACTTCTGAACAAAATTTGAAGATACAACATTTTTCGTGACTGAATTTTCAAAGATGCCGTACTTGAAGTTGATATTTTCGTTATCAGGATTGCAACTTTCGAAAACATGTGTACTATTTGCCCATGCTTTACGAGCATCATTGTCAACTGTGCTGCAGTCAAGATAACTGATGCACATTGTTCGGTTGGATTCACTTCTGCAAATAGATTTCCAGCAAGACATGTACCGATCAACTGACAGCAGATACCACGCTGCCCCTAAAACCTATATACAAAAGAGTAAATTAACAAAAGGAAAAAAGAAATCAGACAAATGGAATAAAATACCACCATCTAATATAAAGACGCAAGATTATATTAGATAGAATAACTGGCTTAAAGTGCATGCCATTGTTAAAATAGAGAATATGGAAATGAATTTCAGATGTACGTACATGGCTAGCCAACATATATAATATCAGATTATACGCAGCTCCAGCCCAAGCAGTTTTAGTGACAACTCCAGTTGCTTTAATCAATTCTGAACTCAAGGGGAAAATCAGATATAACCTGGGAACATACTGGAGCAGAACAATCAACGCTAAGGCATTGTTGTTGTGATTTGACCGAGAGCTTCTAGTTGCAGGTATAATGAACCAGATAACAATCTGAAGAGAATATTGCCCATTAATAGTTGCTCAACAATAAAATAAAGAGATGTTAGAGTAAAAAAAACGAAGGACCAATATGACATGTAGTGTTTCAATGCATAATGTCCATGCATACGACAATCGTTAACCAGGTAAAAGCTACAGTAAATGCTAGAGTGTGTCCTATTATGCATACGTGAACAAGAACAAAAACAAAGTGTTTTACATTGTTTGGAAAATCTTTTGTTGCATGATTTCCTCAAATTGAGTGAAAGCGTGATGAGCTTTATTACTATGAACTATCTCAATATGAAAGCAGGCCAAAATAACTAACACGGAAATGAATCGACACTGAAGATGATGGTGGAAACGGTGGTAGTGAATTTGAGATTTAAGGTGTGTGTGTTTGGTGGCATTAAGCACTTGATGCTTGATGCTTAATGCTTAACACAATGCAGAGTAATTTGGAGGTAGGGTGCATTTGATAACATTTAGAGCTAGATTTGAATCTCATGCTGAGTGAGACTCTTACTGGTTAATCAAAGATTTTGATTCTCAATCATTCAGAGCCAGAGCAGGTTGGACATATTCAAACTCGATGTAATAATCAAATCAAAACACACTACCTCCAAATCACCCTGCACTGTATTAAGTATCAAGTATCAAGTGATTAATGCCACCAAAGACCAAACACACCCCTAGTCTACAAAATGACACAGACTAATTACTTAAAGCTTCCTTCCCATGCTTTGCAAAACTTTCTTATATCCACTATCACAAGAAATCTTATTCCGCGTCGATTATGAATACGATTGATAAATCTTATTAAGACTTGTATTACGTAACAATACATTACATTATTAATGCATTAGTTATGTTCTTGAACTTCAGGATGCTGATAATTTTTCTTACATCCACTTAATGTAGAGAAGGCACACCGAAAATGATTTTGGAAAAATAAGCATAAAACTTGACATAGTGTCAAATGACATATCGCCATCAAGCTCATGATTCGGAATGTTCTAAAGCATCCAAAAGGAACCTGGTTGCACGGAGCATCTTGGTGCAATGATCCACATTTTGATTGACATTTGACAAAAGAACTTTAATTCCATGCCTACACAATTCATGATGATTTCAAGAAAAACCTACATCTGTATTTTTTGAAACGAACTTAAAAAGAAACTTAGCCTATGGGAACCACGTTGATAGAGCTAAGGGTCCGAAATTTGGGAATGAAGGGGCATGGGAATTCATATTATGTTTCCCATCACAATTTCCCTTGGTACGCAAGTGGAAACGAGAAGCTGGACAGAGATGCAAAGTTGGAAGATCATTGTCGATGCATTTCAAAGTTTCATAATGTCATGGGTGTCCCTAGCGACCCCACCATATAAGCATCAGCGAAGGTATTTCACGTCAGGTAGGTTCGCATGACTATTATTCTGCAGGAAAGTATGTCTTTTTTGAACTTTTCGATTGGAACGGTCTAGGAAGTTGTCCTAGGTAGGGTTAGTTGCACACTTCCACTGAGCAAATTCAGCAGTTTAGAACTCGTATGAATTCTACAAATTCGCTCAGATGGCCATTTCTCAACCAATTGGAGTCGGCTTTACATGCATAAACAAAGCTTTCAAGAATTGGGAAAGTACCCCAACTTAAAAGGGTGTTGATTTAGCTGTGAGAAGGGACATGACTGCAAGCAAAGCACAATAAAGGTTGTGTATTCTATCAATTATACAAAACCTTAAAGTATTATACGAATTATACGATTCAATTCAATGTATTTAACTCATTATGTTCCGACTGAAGGCATGCATTAAAATTAATCATAATCTTGTTATGATCGGGCATTAAGAATATACTTAAGTCACTGTGAGTGAGACCTGCCAATGCAACCTCAACAGCAAATAAAATGATCGAACATTATATACGCTCTACCTTCGTATATACATAGTAGTTCCAGTATCTAGGAGAAAGGAGTAAGTGTTACTTGTAAGAAAGTTGCATCAAATTAGCCGATAAATGTAAATCTCCAATGGACTGGTAAATGAAAGTTTTCCTTGTGTCATTCAACTAGCAACAAGAATCAACAAATGCTAATACGAAAAGGTACCTGAGGAAGAGGGAGAGCTGCAATCAGATCAATGCAGAAGTCGGTTCTTAAATATCTTCGAGCAATCTTCTTGGGATCCATTACAAGTTCACCCCTTCCGAACACCCGAGAACTTGGGGCAACATATGCGGTCCTAAATTTAATTACCAAGTGCAAAAGGTAGAATAAATCTGCCAAAGTGCGAAAGCATGTCGCGACAATTCGCACATTTAAGTCCGTCTTCACACACCAAGATCCATTGTTTCCTCCAATAGTAGGTAAGTACAAATACAATGGATCGATAAAGAGTGCTAGCAGGCACGAGACAATGAAAATCCGGTTCCATTGCAACATAATTTCACTACCCGGATCAAATATCCTTTTTCTCATGGCTCGTGATCTTCAGAAAACACCTTGGACTTCCCATATATAGGCGTGTCAGCGCCTTTACCTCTGTTGACAGGTAATCCAGCATCATTTTTTAGCGAGGATGATGAAACCCTGTACCCAGAAGATGACTTTTCTAGGCCTGAATGGTCTCTTTTTCCCTACAAATTCTTTCTTTTGCTTATCGTTCGAATAAAACCTACAAGTTACAGCCGATAAATTAACCAGAAAATTACAGTGAACAGAACAAATCATAAAATTTCCCTCAGACAAGCAAAATAATATACCTCACAAAAAAAAAAAAAAAAAAAAAAAAAAAAAAACAAAAAAAAAAAAACGAAATTGTTGCATAAAGACTAAAAATTGACAGATTTCCCTCTGGTTTAGTTCCATTTCTCAGCAACCCAACAAAGAAATTCAACATATGAAACAGTACCAAGAAAGGGGGTGTATCATTATAACATACCTCACAAGCTTCTCTTTCTTCAATTCCATCCCAAATCCTCACTCAAATTTGATAAAGGGTGAACTGACACAGTAACACTACTGCACTACAATCGATACATACATGAAACATATATATACACATGAACAGATCAAAACACACACACAAAACCCTAATTCAATACATTGATTAAGAGGACAAAGATTTGAGAGTCGGAAAAGAAATCAAGCAAAAATCCTAAAAAGGGTAAGGGTCTAAAGCAGTGAAGTGCTAATATATGACACCCAAATTAGAATGATAAAGAATTCAGGGGAGCAGAAGTTTGGAGTCCAAAATATGGAATGTCAAGAATAAAGAAAGAATTGATGAAGGACCCCCATTATGTCTGAGAGATTAGTCAACAGATTTTGACCAAAAATAGTAAAGTACAGTAAATTAAAAGTGATGGAGAAAACCGCAAGGATTTGCACCATGTCCATTCAAAAATGGAGAGAGAAATGATTTTTTTTTTTTATTTTTTGCAATGAGAGAGAAATGATTTTGAAAAAGAATTAAAAAGATCTGCCCAATTGGTTTTCACGAATATAATAATATTCTCAATTTTGTAATTGTGTCGGAGTATTCGTCAGTGACT
>JAOWBW010003059.1:0-42425 GCA_026119855.1 Campanula takesimana
GTAGTGGAAGAAAAAACCTACCTCCTCTTTTTTATGGAAAGGAATTTTTAATTCAAAGACATGATTGTCAAGAACATGAAATGGAAAGTGGGCGATGGTACTAAAATCATATTGGGATGACTGGTGGTGCTCTAAGGCATATCACTAAACCTGTTTCGACTTCCTTCTCCCCACCCATAGTGAATGACCTCATTGTTAACAAAAAGATGGTCCCTGAATGCTATCTCTTCTTTCATCCCTGATGAGGTCTTAAGTGATATTATGAATATTTGTTTTAGCTCAACATTCTGCTACCAAGGATGTGCCTTTCTGGGCTCCTAATCCCAACGGAAAATTTTCGGTTAAAAGTGCTTATACTCTCTTGACTTCTGAAAATGATCTCTCTTTAAACATGGACCTTGGCTAGATTTGGAAATTGAAATTACCTCATAAGATCTTAATTATTATGTGGACTGTTATGCTTGACAGAGTGCCATCAAATTTTTTACACATTAACGACACATTTGCAGTTCTAATATCTGTGATACATGTGGTATTTCCCCTGAAACTACGGATCATATCATTAGGCAATGTAACAAAGCCAAAGGGATTTGGAATATATTTCAAAATGGTTCGATCTGGAGTTTGAATTACCCAAATTCACTTCTAGATTGGATCAAATCTAACTTGATCAATAACACTCTCTAGAATGATATTCCCTGGAATTTTCTTTTCAGTTCCATAGTCTGGTGTATATGGAAAAAACCGAAATCTGGAAGTCATCCAAAAGAAGATACCGAATCAGCAAGCTACAGTAAGGCAGATTCTACATTTTGCAAGGGAAGTAAATCATGCTTTTAATCTTCTTTACACCCCAAAAAAAAAAAAAAACCAAACTAATCTCGTGGTCCCCCCTCCTGCAGGTATTATCAAGCTAAATATTGATGGGAGTGTTAAAAAACGAGAGGCACAAATATGCTATGGAGGAATCTTCCGTTCAACAAAAGGTGACTGGATTTGCAGCTACTACGGGAGACTCACCCCATGCACCATCCTGGAAGCTGAATTACAAGCTATACTTGTGGGCCTGGAAATTCTTCTAGGAATGGACCGGGAAACTTTATGATTGAGACAGATTCACTTCAGCGGTCAAGCTTGTTGAAGATCCTGTGGATGAAAGCCACCCCCATGCAGCAGTTATGAACGACATTCAGGCCCTTCTTAAGCCGCTCGCTGCTTCATTCAACACACTCTCCGAGAAGGAAACTTTTGTGCCGACTATCTTGCCAATCGTGGCACGGAACAGGAACTCCCTTTTGTTCGTATGAATGCTCCTGATGAAGAGCTTAAGGAATTAATGGTGGCTGACTACATGCGTGTTACCGCACCTAGATCTTAGTTTGTTTGTTTTTCTCTATTTCCTTTGTAAAAACAAAAAACAAAACAAAACTAATCACGCCAAAAATATGACATCATCTTTATTCTAAGAGCTAGTCTCCCACGAGAACACCTATATCTGTCTCTTCTATGAGACGTTTTTTTACCCACCCGACCCGACCCATTGAACCGGATCCATTACCCATGAGCATAATCTGGCAACCACCCATTGGCTTTTTTTTTCCCCGGCTTTTTCGTCGTTTACCAAAAGTAATAGTTACCATAACTTAATGTAATGATTGTATACATATAAAGTAACATTGTTCATAAGTAAACGTAACACCTCTTTTACAAAAACAAAAGCTCGTTTTACCCATTTTTTCAAATGTAATACTCCTCCGTCCCGGTTTAAGGTTCTAGTTTGATTTTACACGCTTATTAAGAAACTAAGACAATTTGAGTCAACAATAGTAGTACGTGGAGGGTATAATTGTCTATTCATAAAGCAAGTGGGTGAAAAGTAGATGAGTGATTGATGGTTTTTTTTGTAATATATGAACTTTATGATGACAAAAATGTCCAAAACACTATTCATACTTTGCCATTTAAGAATAAAGCAACTAAGAACCTTAAAACTGGGACATACCAAAAAGGAAAGTAAGAACCTTAAACTGGGACGGAGGGAGTACTAAACTATAATTACGTGTAACCCAAACAATATCTAAATGTAATTATCATTTATACTAAATATAATAGTGCTTTTGCAAAAATGTAAAATATTGTGTATTTTGATTTAATTTTCTGAAAGAAAGTAACATTTGAAAAGTAACAACTCATATACATGAACGTAATTGTTTATACTAGTAAATGTAACACTTTAATAAAAGAAATTATAACATACTCCCTCCGTCCCAGAGTAAGAGTCATACCCCTCATTTGCACGCTTATTAATAAAATTTGAAGTGATGTAAATGTTGTGAGTGTAAAAGTAAAGTGGGAGAGAGAATGAGTGGGAGAGAATAGTGAATTGATTGGTGTTGTGAGTATAAAAGTAAAATAGAAGAGAGAATGTGTGGGGTGAATAGTAAAGATTCTTTGTCATTTTAGGAATAGGACTCTTACTCTGGGACGTACCAATATGGAAAGTAGGACTCTTACTCTGGGACGGAGGGAGTACTATTTTTATAGATAATGTAATACTTTTACATGTAATACTAATCAAGTGTTTTTAGCTCTAAAAATGTAAATGGTTGAATTATTACTTTTCTATACATATGTCTTACAATTATGTATAAATATTGTTACATACAAGTACACGTTCGTTACATTTTAGTTGTAATAAGTATTATTTTTGGCAAACGAAGAAAACATTAAAAAAAAAAAACACTGTTAATTTTTTGTATATATGTATTACTTTTATGTATACAAACTGTTACATATAAGTAACACGTTTTTACATTTAGTTATACTAACTATTACTTTTGAAAAACCGAAAAAAAAACCAAAAATAACAATATAAAATTTTAAAAAGAAAAAAAATACATTTTTTTTGGGCTTAAAAGAGGCTGTCACGTGGCAGCGTCGCCCCACGGGTCATGAAGCCGGTTCGTGGGTCGGGTCGGGCGGGTCTAAATGACCCATCTCATAGGTGAGACGGGTTTTCATGTTCTCATCCAAATTTTTGTCTTATTCTAACGATGGTTAGCGGCGTGGCGGTAACGGTTTCGTAGCATTGAGCATAGACATGCCCATCCGGGTCAAATAACCCGGCGACCGGCGGGTAACGAACCGGATAAAAACCGGTAAACCTGCGAACCGTGAACCGGAAGTGAAAATGTGAACCGTGAACCGGCGGTTCACGGTTAACTATGGGTTACCCTCTGAAAACCGGCGGTTAAACCGTCGGTTCATGAACCGGCGGGTTATCCGGATATTTACTTTTTTTAGTTGTTTTATTACTTAAAATGGACTATGGCCACTTGTCATTCTCACAACAAAACTCTCTACCCACTTTCTTTCTCCTACTTTACTTTTTATACTCACATTTTTTTTTAATCTCTGCGTAAAGTCAAACTAAGAACCTTAATCCGGGACGGAGTGAGTAGTATGATAAAAATAAATATACAAGAATCAAAGAATCAATAAGTTAACATCACATCGCACAGCCTTCATCTTTCCCTCTCCCCTTTCCACACAACCGATTCGCCGGATACTCACGCCGGCGCAACGTCTTTTAGAGGCAAGTAGGCAACTCCGCCGGGATCGTTCCTAATACCATTAACCTCGCTTTCGCGTCTCTCCCTCTTCCAGCACCTCTTCTTCATCTCCTGCAAATAGTGCTTCTCGCAGTAGGGCTTACCAGACGACGCAACTTCGCTGCACGCCAGCTCCGGCCGTTCGATCGACGGCACCGGTGATCCGGCGAGACAACCATTCCTGCCCGGTCGATCAATTTTTAAGCCGTGGGGAAGATCATAATCAAGTGTTTCGATTTTCGATTGAATGGGATTTTGAATTGAAATCAACAAAGTTCAAGATGCCATTTGTACCAAAATTAATGACAGATTTCGTGAAATTACAACTGCGTAGATCAGCCCAGCCTAAAAAAAAAAAAAAAAAAAAAAAAGAACAAACCGGATGAACTGTGAACCGCCGGATCAACCGCCGGTTCATGAACCGAAACCGTAAACCGGATGTATACGGTTCATCACGGTTTATCAGTTTTATCAACCGGCGAACCGCCGGTTCATGAACCGGCGAACCGCCGAATTCATGAACCGGGCATGTCTAATTGAGCAAGTCAAATAACCCCTTTCCCCTACTCCTATAAATTCTACCTCCAGTTCACACTTTCCCTTTCCCTCTTTCTCTCTCTCTCATACACAACAAACTAACCATGAAGAAGACGTCCCCCTCTTCATCCATCTTTCCCGGTCAACTCATCTTAGTCGTACTCCTCCATCACCACCACCTTACATTGACTTCCTCTTCCCAATTCCCCCACCCGCCACCGCCGCAACAAAATTCTTTCAACAGCCACCACCCTCAATATTCTTGCCTCATCAATTACCATCTCCAATTTGTCACCGACTTCAAAATGTCCGTCACTCTCCACCATTGCCGCCATGGCCACCGATTGACGACGAAATCGATCCAAGATACGGCGTAGAGAAACGATTAGTCCCCTCCGGACCTAACCCACTTCACAATTGAATTAACCCATTTACCCAACACCAATTTTCCCAAACAAATTCCACCTTTTTGCTCTTGAATCCCAAGAAATTTCCCCTTCTATTTTTCTTGAATTTTCTTCCCCTGTTTCTTGAAAATCACCCATTTTGATTAACGTCACTACTTCAGTTAGTCAATTTTCGCTGTTTTCAATTTGAGAATATTTCTATTTCCACGCTTGTTTTTGAATTTGTGCTCTAGCGGTCGAATATTGCCAAAGAAAATCCAGAGAATAGGAGGGAGAAAGATGAAGCAGAGGCTGGCAAATGGCATGTGATTTTTCTGGTCTGGAAGCAGCAAAAACAAGCCTGGAAATAGTTTTTCCTCGTAATAGCAGTAGCCTAGTAAGTAGAAATTTCAAACTTCTATATTTAGATGATTTGTCTTCATTGAATTTTTGGGTTGGAGAGGTGAAAGTTGTTTTCATGAGTTGCATTAATTTGGAATGGGTATCTCATGCTGCTTGTAAGGGTAAAATGGTCCTTACACACTTGTCTAGTTTGTTTCATTAGCATTAACTTTCTTCATGTACATATGGCTTGGTGGCAATGCTAGGGGAAAAAAATGTTTACAAAATGATGGATACAAAATGATGTGGCGATATTTTATTGGTTACATCGATAGTGGACCCGACACACTCTAATTAAAAACACCAATAAAATCTTGACACCTTATTTTATAGACCAAATTTTGTGGCACTTTTTTTGTAACTTTATATTTACCCTATGGCTTGGTTTTAAGTTAATGGACATACTCCCTCCGTTTCATGTTACTTGAGATCAAAATTTGGCACACAAATTAAGGAAAAACAAGAGAGAAAAATAGTGGGAGGAGGTGTTTGTGAGTATGAAAATTAAGGCAAAATATGTTTAGCCCCCTTAAGTTTACACCAAATCCCACTTTGCCACCTCGAACGAAATTTGTCTCAGATTGGTACCCAATGTTAAAATTATTCCACTTTGCCCCCGGATCTTAACAACTGTTAGAAATTTAACAGAATAGGTAACGAATGGACTAGTTTGTAATGATTAGTAGTTTTTAAGGGTCAAAATGCAAAGTTTTAAATATAAAGTACTAAAAATTTATTTATTTTTTCCAAATAATTAACATTATCTTAAATTTGCTATAATTAATATTTCTTGAAAATAATACTAATTTTTAAGCAAAAATATTTTTAAAAAAATACTATATATATTTTTAAATAAAAATTTAGTATAAAGAGGCCGGTGAATTTTTTTTTAAAAAATATTTAGGGACAAAGTTATGGTAAAAAAAGACACCCATTTTGGGACGAAGATTTCTTGAAAATAGACAGTCATTTAGGGACAGAGGGATTATAATGTTTTATTTTTTAAAACATAAAATTCTTACAAATATTACGATTTAAAAGTTTTATTTTATATTTCGGAAAAATATAAATAAAACATAACTATATTTTTTAGAAAACAATCTTTATTTTTTAAATAATTTTATTTAAGAAAATAAAAAAAAACGTACTAAATTTTTATTTAAAAAAATATATATTATTTTTAAAAATATTTTTGCTTAAAAATTAGTATTATTTTCAAGAAATATTAATTATAACAAATATAAGATAATGTTAATTATTTGGAAAAAATAAATAAATTTTTAGTACTTTATATTTAAAACTTTGCATTTTGACCCTTAAACACTAATAATCATTACAAACTAGTCCATTCGTTACCTATTATGTTAAATTTCTAATAGACGTTAAGATCTGGGGGGCAAAGTGGGATAATTTTAACATTGGGTACCAATCTGGGACAAATTTCGTTCGAGGTGGCAAAGTGGGATTTGATGTAAACTTAAGGGGGCTAAACATATTTTGGCCAAAAATTAAATAGGAGAGAGAATGAGTTGACGAAATAGTAAGTTGATTGGTGTTGTGAGTGTAAAAGTAAAGTAAGAGAAAGAATGAGTGAGAGGAATAGTAAAGATTATTTACCATTTTGAGCAGTCTTAAGTCACGTGGAACGGACGAAAAAAGAAATAAGTCCAAGTGACATAAAACGGAGAGAGTATTAATTATTTTTTTGCCATTTTTTCTCACAATTAAAATCTCTTCCAATTGTGATGTTTATATGCAATTGGTTATTTATACTCCCTCCTTCCCAAATTCCTTCCATCCCAAAATGAATAGCTGATATTTTTTAATTTTTTTTCTTAATCTAAAGCAAATTTGAAAAAAAAAAACGGTCATTCATTTTGAGTAAGCGGTAAATTGTAAAAATGGTATTCCATCCTTCTGAAAATGAATGATAAAATTCTCAAATTTTGCTTTTGGTCAAAAGTAAATATGTACTCCTTCCGTCCCACCTCAATTGATACTTAAGAGGTGGGCACAATAACTAAGAAAAAAATAATAAAATAAGGAACATGTGTGGTAGAAATGAAGAGAAAGAATGAGTGGGGTAAATAGTAGTATTTGTTGAATAAATTGAGTGGTGGAAAATGAAGAGATAGAATGAGTGGTGGGGTAGAGTGAATATAAAATTATAAAAAATAGGCTATTTTAAGAAGTATCAAGTGAGTTGGGATGGACCAAAATAGAAATAAGTGTCAAGTGAGTTGGGACAATGGGAGTATACTGTAATGTGATCATTTTGTTAGATCAATATGGCTTGCAACACAAATAATTTGGTACCTTCCATTAATAAAATCATAACTATGACATTAATATAAAGTATGGTCAAAATAGTCAATGTGTAGAATCCCTGAAATGTTATTTATCTATCTTTGATGGGCAAGATAGTAAATCAACATTGCTTTGGAAATGAATAGGTATGGTCCCTATTTGAAGTGTCACCATGTTTACTATATAAAGGCCCCTCCATCAAGCCTTAAACATACTTGATTCTTACTTTCTCTCATCTAAATTATCTCTTCATTATTGAAAGAACTTTTGAGAGACTAAGAGACACTTTCATTTAGAAGATCATCTCCCTACATTATCTTCTACTTCATTCTTAATCTCCCTTCAAGACATCAAGATGGATTCAACAGGTATACATTTATTATATGCTTCCGCTTCATCTCTTCCTCTTTCTCTTACTTAAATATGAGTGTGGCATTCAGGGATTAAATTGTTCTATCACATTTATTTTGAACTGAAGTAGTATTACTTTGATGTTAGTTAAGCGTTAAATTTCCGAGTACAATCCTACATTCTTACTATACAATTGTCCGTTGATAAAATTGATGGCCCTTCTTGGTAAGACCATACAAATAAACATGAATTTTGAGAAAATATAGTGTATGCAACTAGTGTATGCAACTGCATTATTTTATTTTTTATAATCAAATTAATATCAATCAACCATTTATAATAATTATTCAACTATCAACCTGCTGATTGCTTTAAAATCCAATGTACTTGAACTTTAAAATGTATCCAAATCCCAAAATTTATACTCCCTCTGTCTTATTTTAAAAGTCAAAAATTTATTAAAAGAACGTCTCATTTTAAGAGTCAAAATCCTAAAATTGAATCTCACAACAATCCACTAACTCTTCTCTAGTCCACTTTTTCTTTCATACCAACCTATCAAAACTCGCAACACCTCAATTTTTCTTTAATTCTTGAATTCACCCATTTTTTACTCTTAAAATGGGACGGATGGGGTATTTATTTACTTTATCTTAATTAAATGATCAAATTTAACTGTCGATAAAAGTAGATATAAACATTTCTAAATGGAGGGAGTAGTATTAGATCATATGACATCATGAATTTATTGAAAGACGATGAAATCCATGAGTCGTTAACATTATGCACAAGGCTTTCCACTAGGCATGTTTCTATTAAGGGAACAAGTTGCGAGTTTGATTTCATTGATGATGTTTGTTTGGTATTTAGAGTCTCTATATACTCCATCCGTCCCGAAATGATCTTCTCATTTGACATTTCTCATTGACCCAAAAAAATCTTCTTATTTCTACAATTTAAGCTTAAATATGCATAAACACAACATGGCTAGTGAAGCAAGCGCTCATATCCTTAAAAACTTTGAATAGTCAAACGTGAATATCATTTTGGTTATCGGAAAAGAAAATACTCGCAATGAGCAAGCGTCTGCAATAATTAATGGGCATGCTACATGAGGTTGGTCCTTGCTTTATTTTTATACACCGTTCCAAATCTTATTTGTCTTTTTTTTTTTTAAAAAAGGAACTCATATTAACTGTAAATGTCCAAAGGCCAGGGATGGCTTCCCACAAACGGTGGTAGCTCAACCTATATGTGATGACTATTGAAAAATGTAACAGTTTTAGCAACACCGTACGCCAACACATTGTTGGGATTGGAGTCAAAACCAAGGAGAATGTCAAAACCGAAGTTGAAGGAGGAGCAGGCGGGCGCCTGGGGAGGACCAGGCGGGCGCCTGAATTGGCAGTAACTTCAGCCGGATGGAAAACAATTCCAGGCGGGCGCCTGGTGTGAGACAAGCGGGCGCTTGGTGTAGTAGACGGCAGGAAGTCGGGGTCGGAGAGGAGACTTGGCGTGGATTGTAATTAAGGAAGTATCTCCTTATTAGTTAAGGAGATTAATTCCATGTTTACAATCATACTCCTTCCGTCTCAAGGACTCCAGGTAAATTAGGTTTTGATCAGGAATAGGTTTTGTATCCCTATAAATATATTGTGACTACCACCATAATATTTTGTACCCAAGAGGAGAAAGTTAGGATATCAAAGGGAGCCACAAAATAGTGTCTAGGAGAGGGCCGGGGGCCTAGGAGAGCCATGGGGGCGATCCTACAACCCGGCCATGACCGTGTTGTTTGTGTGTTCTTGGAGAGGTGAGATAATATATATATATGAGAGATTGCTCATGGAGAGTTACTATGCTAGATCTGTGTGAGTGCATATGTAAAGTTGTAATCCTTCATATATTATTATAGTGATATCCTGGCTTGGGGCCTCCGGATGTAGCCACATGGGGGTGGTGAACCGGGTTAACAAATTATGGTGTTCTTGTTCTTTCATATTATCATGTGTTGATTATTTTCTCCATATTAATGACTGCTAGTATGGGCTAGTAGATGCGGTGATCCCCCCAACTCCCCAACAACTGGTATCAGAGCTTTGATTCGAGATCTAGGGGAGATCCAAGGTGAAGAAAAGCGACAACAGATTTTCGTGCAGCGCACGTGCAGAATTCGTGCAATGCACGTGCAGGCTCGGTGGAGCGCACGTGCAGATTTCGTGCAGTGCAGATTCTTCGTGTGGAAGATGTACAGGGATCTGAGAGCTTCTAGGGTTTTTTGGTTGAAGCAAGACACGTGCCAAATAGGTCGACGATCGTGCGGAAAATCAGAAAGTCCGAAAAGTTCGTTTGTTTCTTATGAGATCTGCAGAAATTCGAGGTGGAATTTGGAGATGCAGAGATCGGATATGGAGGTGTTTAAGGGATTTTGGGGCAGTCAAGGTGGTTGGAGAAAAATATGAAAGAAAGGAGATTGCATCAGGCACTTGCGTAAGCAACCGACGATGCAGAGGTGAGTGGTATAAGCCGGTTTGACCACGTGAGAAGAGGAGGACTTCTCGCAAATGACGGATAGGGGTAAGGAGGATGTTGTACTCTACCGACAACATCAAATTCGTTCCGGGTGGGAGCAAGAGGCGTGAAGACCGGCCTATTGGTGTAAAACGGGGAGACATCAATGAACGGTGTGTTAGGGGGGACTCGAAAGTTGCAACGCGGTGGGAGTCAAGAGGCCTTAACAGAGAGCGAGAAACGACCACAAGAAGACAATGCAAGAAGCAAGGTGTGTCCGAGTTTCATGGGGAGCATTGCAAGGGGAAGTGGATCTAGGAGGGAGAAGGCGAAGTTAGTCTTGCAAATAAATCAAGGTAGAAGTTGATTTGGAGAGGCAAGAGGGATCTAACACGGAGAGGTTGAAGCGTCGCTTGGTTTCAACTCGCCTTATTACTTGGGCATGGAGGCTCAAGGTGGATGAGCGTGGAGGCTTATTATCATCAAGGAGGAGCTTGGTGTTACAATGGTGGTGTAAAAATATTTGGTGGTTCATTCTCTGGTGGGAGTTTGATGGAGTATGTCACAATGGTGGTTTATGTCTCCAGGTGGGAGATTGTTGGGATTGGAGTCAAAACCAAGGAGAAGGTCAAAACCGAAGTTGAAGGAGGAGCAGGCGGGCGCCTGAATTGGCAGTAACTTCACCCGGATGGAAAACAATTCCAGGCGGGCGCCTGGTGTGAGACAAGCGGGCGCTTGGTGTAGCAGACGGCAGGAAGTCGGGGTCGGAGAGGAGACTTGGCGTGGATTGTAATTAAGGAAGTATCTCCTTATTAGTTAAGGAGATTAATTCCCATGTTTACAATCATACTCCTTCCGTCTCAAGGACTCCAGGTAAATTAGGTTTTGATCAGGAATAGGTTTTGTATCCCTATAAATATATTGTGACTACCACCATAATATTTTGTACCCAAGAGGAGAAAGTTAGGATATCAAAGGGATCCACAAAATAGTGTCTAGGAGAGGGCCGGGGCCTAGGAGAGCCATGGGGGCGATCCTACAACCCGGCCATGACCGTGTTGTTTGTGTGTTCTTGGAGAGGTGAGATAATATATATATGAGAGATTGCTCATGGAGAGTTACTATGCTAGATCTGTGTGAGTGCATATGTAAAGTTGTAATCCTTCATATATTATTATAGTGATATGCTTGGGGCCTCCAGATGTAGCCACATACAATGTTAGAGAGGGCACATAAAATGTATATCAAGCTTCAACATTTCCCTTGTCATCTCGAGCCGCCAGTCTCAATTTTATAAAAGTTCCAATCTCAAACGTAAAAAATAAAATATAAAAAGTTACTTAGTCAAAAAGTCTTTTTCTTTTTATTCTGGAGAATAAAAATTAAGCAGTCATAGATAAATGTATAAAATTTAACTTTTCCTTAGTTTTGAAGGGCATGATTGTACATGAATTTTAGACTGCCATATAATATGAGTTCAGAAAATCCAAATTCAACTTTTCAATCAATTTGGTCTCCCATTATTTAAAAATAAAACATACCGTATGTTGTATGACACACCAAAGATGTGTTTTGAATCGGTTGATGTACTATTTGTGCGATGAAACTACACCTTGTGTGGGTATAATGACAACTTATGAAATGTTAAAGGCAGACTGATCAGGGAGCTACTACTACAGAAGACTCATATGTTAGGATCATGTAGTCCCTATTGGCTGAGAGATTTTCAAACGTATGGGCCTTTCCAATATTCATATGCAGTCCTAAAACAAAATATAAAGATACAAGTGCAATCATTTACTCCTATTTTAAAATAAATATTGTGTAGACTTATTCAAATATATTCAGCAAAATGCAATCAACATTTATATGTTGGGACAATTTTAATCCCATGAATGCCATATTCAAATCTGGAATAAGTTAGAGAAGGAGACGAAAGCGGAAGTGTATACCTGTTGAATCCCTGATGTTGTCTTTAGGGAGAAAAGATGAAGAACAAGTAGGGGACGGAGTTATTCTAAATGATTGTGCCTTTCTCTCTAGTACTTCTAGCAACTAATGAAGATTATTTAGGAGAGAATAAGTGAATGTAGTATGTTTCTAGGGCTGATGGAGAACCCTTTATATATGAAACAAATAGGCACTTTATTTAGGGACTACACCCTTTCAACTTAAGTGATGTGAAATTATCAATTTGTCCATCAAAAATAGGTAATATTACATCCATGAATTCTACACATTATTTTAATTCACTACACTTTATATTAACATTATAAGTATGATTTCATGTATGAAATTAATAATGACTTGTTATACAATCCATGTTCTAACAATCTCCCACTTGGGTTGCATAACAATGTCTTTCCTTAAAATCATAAGTATAATACAAATGACAACCCTTATGTGCACCTTGTTGTCACTTATAACAATCCTGTCCATTAGTCATACAAGTATAAGGACTAAAGGGGCAGTCGTTGTAATTGATTCGCAACTAAACTCACAATAATCACGTATACAAATCCAACTAAATGGCATAGATCAAAAGTGTAGATGTGTAGCATGGAACATAATGAATATATACATATTCTTCCAACTAGTCCAACTTAACCAAATGAGATCAAAACTTTAAAAAATAATAATAGAACAATTAATGAAAAAACAACATAAACTCTCACTATATTAAATGGTATCAAAAGTTGTTACACCCATATGAGCAACATGCTCGTGAAACACTAAAGGTGATAACGCCTTAGTAAACGGATCCGCTAACATGGAGTTTGTTCCAATAAGTTGTATTTCTATTTGTTCATTTTGTACTCTTTCTATTACAACAAGAAACTTAATATCTATATGCTTAGATTTAGATGAACTCTTGTTGTTGTTGGAGTACAAGACTGCTGCCTGATTGTCACAATATAACTTAATAGGTCTTTCGACACTATCGACAATTCGCAGTCCCTCAATAAATTTACGCAGCCATACAGCTTGATTGGATGCCTCGAAACAAACAACAAACTCGGCTTCCATGGTAGAGGAAGTTACGAGTGTCTGCTTGGCACTTCTCCAAGAAACTGCTCCACCGGCTAATGTGAAGACATAACCAGATGTTGATTTATGACTGTCTTGGCATCCAGTAAAGTCAGAATCGGAATACCCAATAATCTCAAGATGATCCGACTTTGAATATGTAAGCATGTAGTCCTTGGTGTTTTGTAAGTATCTCATCACTCTTTTGGCTGCAACCCAATGTTCTCTCCCCGGATTGCTTTGGTATCTACCAAGCATCCCAACAATAAATGCAAGGTCTGGACGAGTACAGACTTGTGCATACATTAAGCTTCCTACTACTGATGCATAAGGGATATTTTCCATATACTTGGATTCAAAATTATTTTTAGAACACTGTTTGAGACTAAATTTGTCTCCTTTAGAAACAGGGGGTCATGTGGTTTACAGTTTTGCATGCTAAACTTTTGTAATACGTTTTCTATATAGGCCTTTTGTGATAATCCTAAAATACCCCGTGAGCGATCACGGTGAATTTGGATTCCTAATACAAAAGATGCCTCACTAAGATCTTTCATTTCAAATTTGTTTGAAAGAAATTTCTTAGTTTCTCTAAGAAGATTCATACCATTACTAGCAAGCAAAATATCATCCACATATAAGACCAAAATTATAAATTTACTCCCACTGAACTTATGGTATACACAATCTTTACCAAGATTCGATTCAAAACCAAATGAAAGAATAACTTGATTAAATTTTAAATACCATTGACGAGAAACTTGCTTGAGCCCATAAATAGATTTCTTAAGTTTACAAACTAATTGATTAGTTTGCTCTAAATCAGTCACCGTTTCGGGTTTCTTCATATAGATAGTTTCGTCAATGTCTCCATTGAGAAAAGCCGTCTTTACATCCATTTGATGAAGCTCAAGATCATAATGTGCTACAAGTGCCATAATGATCCTAAAAGAGTTTTTAGAAGATACCGGAGAAAATGTTTCTTTGCAATCAATGACTTCTTTTTGAGTAAAACCTTTAGCAACAAGACGAGCCTTATATCATTTTAAATATCCATTTACACCCAATAGGTTTCACATCTTTAGGTAATGGGACAAGATCCCAAACGTCGTTGCCTTTCATAGATTTTAACTCTTTATTTATGGCATTGATCCACTTATGAGAATTAGGACTATTAATGACTTCATGGAAGGTGAGTGACTCATCTCCCACTAAACCTAAGTGTCCTTCATTCTCGGCATGATACACCTTATAATCCTCCGGAATTGCACTCCTTACTCTATAGGATTTCCTTAAGGGCACCGGTTCTTCCTGATTTTGAGGTAGTTGAATTTCATCCTCATGATCAACATTTTCATGTTGTTCAATATTTATAGGGGAGTCATTGTTTTGAATTGTATGTTCCTCTTGAATTTCAGGTATAAAACCTTGATTTCTAATGGGAACTACTATGGGAAGAGGTATAGAAATGGATGTCTCTTTCTCTTCAAATTCAAAACTATTTCTAATTTCCCCTCTAAATTCAATATCCTCAAAGAACCTAGAATATCCCATTTCAAAAAAGGTTCTAGTTTTCGGGTTGTAAAATTTATATCCCCTATATCTCTTGGCATACCCAACAAAATAGCTACTAACAGTCTTAGCGTCCAGTTTGCCCTCATTAGGCCTATAAGTTCTAGCTTCTGCTGGACAACCCCATACATGAAGATGATTTAAGGATGGTTTCTTATTCATCCATAATTCATAAGGGGTTTTATTAGCAGCCTTAGAGGGAGCTCTATTGAGAATATAAGTTGCAGTTTTTAATGTATCGCCCCATAATGAGTGAGGTAAGGAAGTACAAAAAATCATACTTCTTACCATATCCTTAAGGGTTCTATTACGTCTCTCAGCTACACCATTTGATGCAGCACGGAAGTGATAGTATTCGTGAATAGCGCACTAAACACAAGAGTTTACAAGAGATGAACCCTAGAACACAATAAATCTGGAATCCACCAGAAAAGAGAAGAAAATCTCCTTGAACAAAGTTCAATTGATAAATAAAAGTTGTAACCCTAGAACAATGAAATAAAGGAGTATTTATACCCCTAACAAAATAACATAACCTAAACAAAACAATAATCCTGAAATTAACCTAAGTAGTCTGCGCCTAAAATAATAAAACATAAAATGGGAATTCTGCCCGACATTCCAGGCGGTTGCTTGGTGTAAACCAGGCGGGCGCTTGCTTTGTCCAGAAACTCACTCCTGAAAACACCCCCAAGTAGGCGGGCGCTTATGAGGCTACAGGCGGGCGCCTGGAATGCTGCTTGCGCTGGTCGGGTCTCCTCCTACATCAGTCTCCTCCACCTCTAAAGAACTCGACCCTGATTTCTCACCAGGATAAAGAACCCCATCCGCGTGGTACTCATAAATATCAGCGACGTTGAACGTGTTAGAAATGTTCAAATCATCGGGAAGAGCCACCACATAAGCATTGTCGTTGATTGTCCTGGTCACTTTGAACGGTCCATATTTGCGAGGCTATATTCTTGTAAGTACCAACAGGAAAACGTTCTTTCAGAAGAAACACCATCACCTCATCTCCAACCTTGAAAACCTTGACCCGCCTCTTCTTGTCTGCAGCAGCCTTATTCTTCAACCCCGTTGCTTCCAACTTAGCCTTGACCGCCTCCTTGACAGCTTGTACATCATTGGCCATATTTTCAGTAGCTTGACTTATACCACGACCCTTGGGTAACGGCACCAAATCCACCACATGCGAAGGAGTAGAAGTATAAACCAACGAAAAAGGTGATTTACCCGTAGCCGAATGCACTGCACTGTTATAAGCAAACTCCACCTACGGTAAAGCTAAATCCCACTGCTTCGGCTTGTCTCCACAAATGCTCCTGATCATATTCCCCAATGCCTTATTAGTAACCTCTGTCTCTCCATCCATCTGCGGGTGAGCAGTAGAACTCCGATTAAGCGAAGTACTAAACATACGCCACAAGGTAACCCAGAAGTGACTCAGAAATTTGGTATCCCTGTCCGAAGTGATGGACTTAGGAACCCCATGAAGTCGGACAACCTCTCGAAAGAACAACTTCGCAATATTAGATGCATCCGCAGTCTTCTTGCAAGCAATAAAATGGGACATCTTGGAAAACTGATCCACCACAACAAAAACAGAATCCACACCCATAGATAAATCTAGCCATATATCATCAGGAACAGGTAAAGGAAAATAAAAACCAGTATTTTGAGACTGACCTTTAGAAACCTGGCAGATATAACAACGCCTGTCAATAGAACTCGAATCCCTCCGCAGATGAGGCCAGAAATATCGCTCCTCCAAGCTAGCAATAGTTTTGTCTCATCCCAAATGTCCACTAAGACCTCCACCATGTAAATCTCGAATCAGCTTCTCCCGTAAAGATGAAACAGGAACACACAACTGATCCCCTTTAAATATAAAACCATCCCGGATATGAAAATCTGCACTAGGATGCTTGCCCAAACATTTCAACCATAACTCCTTGAAATCGGCATCATCCTCATACAATTCCTTCAGCAAGTCGAAACCCACAATTTCCTGAGACAATGTGAGTAACAAAGAAGCCCTCCTACTCAAAGCATCGGCAACCTTGTTCTGAACACCCGATTTATGCTGAATAATAAAAGGAAATTTCTACAGATAACTAACTGTTGGTCCCAAAGGGCAACAAGGGTATAGGACCGCTAGAGGGGGGGGGGTGAATAGCGGGTTAAAAACTTTTTCAAAATACCCTTGAAAATCAACCAAGTGCTTATCAGTTTGGTCTATTGCGGTTTAAAGCACTAGAACCGCTCAGATAAATGCACAGCGGAGTTTTGCGGTTTTGGCCAAACTGAATTATAAAGAGTAGGGCGGTTTAAGTGGTTGAAAATGGAATGATGCAACTGACAAGGCACAAATGAAGTATCACAGAAGTATGCAATTCATTTATCAAGTCATTTCTCATAAGAGTAAATAAAGCTCATAAACAGAAATGTAAATGACAAGACAGAAATTAAAGATCAAAGACACACAATTTGAAGAGGTTCGTTCTTGAAAGAACTATGTCCTCTAACTAGGTGGTTAGCCTAGGATTTTCTAATAGCTACTAGACTTGTATTGATTTAGAGAAGTTTTTACAAGATTACAAAAGAATCTAAACTCTAAATGAACAATCTAACCTAACAATGCTATTATAACAACCTGTGTTTTCGAGGTATATAATCTATAAGAAAATATACTCCGGGTATGTGGTGTGGAAAGAAATCAAGAGCTCAAATTATCTAAGTGATGGCGAGCAAGTGATTACTTTCTGTGCAAGGCTGAGTTTAGATGGTTTCAAGGCTTGAAGCTTTGATGAAGAACTCTGGGTTTGCTAAGGAGATGATGAAGATATGAATATCTGGGTTTTCAATCTTCAAAGCAAACTTGAATACTTGTGATATTCTCTTTGAAGCTCAGCAACCTTCATTGTTGAGAAATGAAGGCTATTTATAGTGAAGGCATTAGTGACCGTTGGACAAAAAGGTGAGTCATTGTATGGCGGTTCTATGCGCTGTCACAATCCCATTGGTTGACCTGTCACTGTCGTCCTTTTGCTTTTGCTTTGTGGCAGGAAGTTGTTGGATCACTACTGACATTGTCCTTTTAGTTGTTGGAAAAGTACAACGGTAACTTTCAAAAAGCGAGACAAACCGACATTCCAAGAATAACTAAATATGACTTGAAGTTTAAGGACAAGTCACCAGTCATTCATTTACAGTTGTAAAGTGAATGTTTGTCTTCAAGGAGTAAATGACAGCAATAACTTCTTCAATATCTTGGTCGGCGGTTCCACCAGATGTATGTGCGGTTTCATCAAAGACACAAACTGCGGTTTGATGAAGGACTTAAGGCACCATGCTGGCGGTTTAAAGATGGTGGCTTAAGGGACACTAAACCGCTATGGATAAACCGAACATAACTCAGCCTAACTACTAAAAATCTAGAAATGGACTTGTCTAAAAATTGAAGTAAAACTTCGTTACATGTAAACCTAAAGTCCACAAAAAGACACGTGGAATGGGTCAATCAAATCAGGTGGGTGTACTAACAATGAATCCTAACAATCTCCCCCTATTTGATTGATGCCATTACCACACTTTGATAGAGCAAACATTGTACTTGGTAAAAAAACATGCTCAAATGAATATGTATTGAAACTGCATGTTCCAAGTCAAATGCACACACAATGCTATACCATAGATTTCTAATCTATCAAAAAACAAAAGAAATGAAAAACAGATAGATAAGAAATACATTCAGATGCATATAAAGAGATAAGATAATGAAAATCAGATATGCATGTTTAAACTGAATGTTTAAAACACATATACTTAGAAAAATGTTTTTATGATGAATAAAGTGCATGAGTTTTTTAGAAATGCATTGTTCCACAAACAAGTAGTTTGAATAAACAAAGTTTTGGAATATTGGATGCAATGCATTCATTTTCATTATAATCCTTTAAAGGTTTTGGAAGTTACAAATTACAATGAAAATAATGAAAGATAAAACTGATTACAAAAGGATAGAAGGAAATCTAGTCAGTTCTATCAGGAACCCTGGCGGCGGCTTGGTCTGCGGTTTGAGCAGCATCAGAAGGCTCAACTAGGCTGGCGGTTTCAAACACGTATTCAGCTGACTTAAGACGAAGTGAGGTTGGTTCATTTACCTTTTCTAGGATCTTTTCAGATAGATTCTTGAGGTCGCGAGCAAAATGAACTAGATAGTCAGTTGATGAAACCGTCAGATCAGCTAGTTGATCTAATTTCTTCTCTAGAGCCTCATTCATTTCTTGGGCCGCTTTAAGTCTGAGAGAATTCAGCTCATTTAGAGTTTCAAGCTTATGTTCTAGTTTGAGCTGGTTCCCCAGAAGGGTTTCTATCTTGAATTCCATTCTCCCAACTCGAGGGTCAAAAGCATTCTCCCTCTTAATGGCATCAACAAGGAAGGGCAAAGAGGAAAGAAATGCAAATTGGGTAAAAAGTGAATCCAGAACAAATTGAATCTTTACTGGATCAGTTTCAAAAAGGAAGGAAGGAGAAGGAATGATAGAAAATGAAGTGTAGGGAAGAGAAGGGGAAATGGAAAGAAGTTGGGTATTGGAGAGAGGAAAGGAAGTATAAGGAGAGAACTGCCATCTATAAAGATATGGAAATACAATGCAGTTTATCCTAAAGAAAAATTGAGAGCAGAGAGAAAAGATGACCTCAACTGCCAGATCTTCAATGGTTTGATCAAGAGTTGATCAATGAGTAGATCTGAAGCACCCTGAGACTCATCGGCTGGAAAAATTGCGAAAGGATTTGGAGGACCAGACTTGAGTCATTGCTCTTCATGCTTGTTGGCGGCTCTGAGGATGGCTCCATGGCGGTTGGCTTTGGAATAAGTAGCTCTAAACCTCTTTAGGTAAGCCGAGATTTCCTGTGCACACTTCCTTTTCAAGGCACGCGGTTTGGGAGTCCTAACTGCAACTTTGAACTCAGGCAAAACCGAAGGGGCAGAGATATTGATCAGTTACGGTTGAGCCGACGGTTGAGCCGATGGACCGAAGGGCAGTGCAGGGGATCCAGAAGGTGAAGGAGTGTGCTCTGTTGAGTCAAAATTTAGCTTTCGTTTCAGTGAAGGAGGAGCGGTTTCAACTAACATAGGGTCTATACCGACCTTTCTCAGTTCAGCTCTTTCTCTTAATTCCTTTGCAAATGAGCCTTCAAGAGGTGAGTGATTCTTCTTGTCATGAGCCTCAGTGAAGTCCACTGCACCAGGTGGCCTTGATTGTCAGTGCTCCACAAAATCATATTTCTTTATTAATCTTCTCTTCTTCTTCAGCGGTTGAACCTCAAGATTGTCATCATCTTGCTCAGGTTCATCTTGAACTTCCTCAGACATATTAGTCTGCTCAGGCGCATCTACATCCACAATAACCTCAGCCACAAACTGTTCTGCAGTTTGATCAGGCTGAACCGCGGCCTCAGACATGTCAGTCTGCTCAGGCTCGGTTTGAGTAGAAGGTTTGAGGTTGGGAAGGGTAGAAAAGATTAGCTGTAACTATTCTTCAGTTAATTGAACAGTTGGCAGTTTTGGAGAAGATAGAGACGGTGAGGAAGGTTTGGGTTCAGTAGCAGTAGCTTTACGTTTTCGCATGAGATTCACATCTTGTGCAAAATTCATGGATTTTTTAACATTTGGCTTTATTGGGGAAAGGGGTTTTATCTGGGGTTTAGAAGAAGTAGGTGGAGATGATTTAGTGAAGGGAATTGGTTTAGATGAAGGTGGAAGAGGTTCAGAAGAGATTGGATAGAATAAGGAAGGATTTTGGTAAGGATGGTTTTGGAGGAAGATTGGATGAGGGTTTGGAAGGGTCAGTAACTTTGGCTTTCTTCTTTCTTGGAGCCGCGGTTTCCCTGGGTTGAGCCGCATGGATTGCAGGCTCCCCCTCAACCGTAGACTCCCTCTCAACTGGAGCCTCAGTTCTATCCAGGCTAACTCCTAGCCTATTCAAGGTGGCAGTTTGAGCTTCTTCTCTAGCTCTTGTAGCGGCAGCTTGATCTGCTATGGCACCGGCATAAGGTTTGCCTGACTTATTGAGCCGAGCCTCAGGATAGGGTCCTCTCTGCTCTTCAGGCAGAGGATCAGCATTCCATACCGCTTATGCAACCGCCATCCAAATCCGGTTCTGAAGGCATCAAGTTTTGAAGCACCAAACAAGGTCTTCTCATTCGGTTGCACCCACTCAGCTTCGTTTTCCATAGAAGCTTTAAAGATAACAGAATCTTGATGCATGAACTTTGTCAAAAGCCTGCAGTGGGTTCTGATCTTCGTTTTTCCAGCGGCTTTGGCAGATGTATGGCGGCTGAGGGCATTGATCATTTCTTGCATTATGATCCTTGGCCAGTGCAGCTTCTTCCCTTTGTAGATAGCCATACAGTAGTTGTACTGCTCAGTAGTGAAGTTGTTGTGATTGCCATTCTTGCACATCACTCCAGTATCTACTAAATCACACAATATTGCCATAACTTCTCCAAACTCCTTCTTGGGGGTGGTCTTAGTGTTGAAGACAGAGACCCCTAAGAGCTCCTCAGTAGTTCGGCTGACTAACTCTGGTTTGATGGAAAGAATTCCAGAATTTTCTAAACCAGCCAGGATAGCAACCTTTGAAGCAGATAGAACCACTTCTTTTGTCCTGACAGTGGACTTGATGGCATTTTCAGTCTGAAGTTCTGTTGGGTTTTGATGCATCATGCGCAGCGGAATTAAACATATAAATCAAATACCCAAGAGCCCGGATCCGTGCATGTTGATTAAATTAAATACAAGATGAAAGAACCATACCCTTGAAGATCGAATCCATGAACACGGACTTTAAGGTGCTAACGCAAACACCCTCTATCAGTATCCACACATCGAACGGACTCAAGAACGCTTCTTGATTTGACTGCTAGATCCTTAGGCTTGAAAAACATGGTTGAAGAACCATTCTTCAATCTCCCTTTGATTATTATGGTTTGATGATGAGCAAAAATCAAACCTCAATAACCTAAGTATAATATGTGTTTTTCTCTCTCCAAGAAACTCTTGTTGATTTCCAAAATCAATGCCCAAGGCTTAGTTTTCGGTTGAAGAGAACACAGAATATAAACTGGGAGAAACCTAATTCCATTAGGTTAAAGGATTCCTTTCCTAGAAAGAAATTTGACAAAACCTCGTCAGCGGACAAACTATCCGTACGGCTGGTTTTTCCACTTCCCAGTTTTTCTCGTTTTTCGTGCCAAGCAAGATCTGTTCTGCGTGTGTGACCCAATAGGATTATACTATGTTGGCAACGAGTCCGAAGACCTCGTAAATCATAAGCGGACTCTAGCAAGCCATTATGACTACCCAAATAGTATAACTTTGAAAGCCCAAAGTTACCTTATAGAACATATCATAATCCCTTTGTCACGCGATATCATATTGGACATAAGTCATGGTCCACGTCAACTTATGTTGTCCAATGCTTTCTCGATCCCAAGTAGATTGATATGAGCAAATAACATTGAACGCTTCAATTCATTTGGGTACGGCCGTACACTATTATCAATCTCACTCATCGAGTGGCCAAGCAGATATCTCTCTTGAGAGAGGGACAAATCCTATCTTGACATATCATTCTTCCCTACAAGAATCCGATTATGCCAATCGTAGCCTTTATAACCACCCGGTTAGGGGTAGCGTTTAAGTACGTCAAACATAATGTTCATCATGTGGAAGACTATGATAATCCTAGTCTAAGGATGAATGATATAATTATAAATTATGAGATTTAATTATGACATTTGACCATGACATAAATCTCATAACGGGTCTATCCAGTACTTGTTCTCCAACATGTACCCACAAGTTTAATCCGCATCCTATGCGCTATAATCATCATATGATTATCCATCAAACTCATGCTAGCCCTTCATAAGTGCTAGGGACAATGATTATTAAATAAACATGCAAAAGATATAATAATCGGGTTTGTTATCTCTATAACAATGAAGCTATGATATAACGCATAGGCCTTTTTCAAGGGCCTAGGGCATAACATCCAACAATCTCCCACTTGCAATAGGCCCAATCAACGCGTATCCAATACCCATTGAGCTTAGTTATGATCTCCATCCATCAATTTGCAAACGAGCTTTGGAGGATAATTATCCTTGTTATTTTCATAAGGTATTTTGCATATTTTGACATCTCCCATCTTTGACGATTTCTCGAGTAAGATAGAAATGTCTGAGTATATGTCTAGATAGGATATTAGTCCCTTGACTTGTGTAATAACGATTATTGACACAATGAATGTACATTAAATTAGTGACACTAGAAACGATTTCTAGTTTACTAATTAGAATCTTAATCTTAACATTTTTCTAGTTGCATCCCATGCCACTAGATACTCAACATTTTGTAGAATAGTAATGGTCCATTTAGAACTCTTCTAACACCACTATTAAACTTAAACATGTATTTATACTGCAATATTTATCTTTGATGGTTTGTAAGAATGCATCTTTGTAACTATTTACAGGATCATTTTATACTCCATCAAAGATCAAGAACGCATCCTTTAGTTCCTTTTAGAGAACATAAGAGTGTTTCTTAACTAGTGACTCTCACTAGGATCCGATTGGTATTATCTCATCATACTCCAAGTATATGAGACATCCGGTCTTAGTACATTAACATGGCTTACATGATAGATCCAATTGCAGAAGCATATGGAATCCTAATCATATACTCTTGCTCATTAGTCTTCCAGTAAGACTAAATCTTGCAAAGATTAATGCCATTAGACTTTTGCAAGTGACCTCTCCAAGGGTCTTGCATAGTGAACCTTTCACTATATTGTCAATATTAGTACTTTGACTTTAACCAAACAACGTTTTAGGTTTATCTCCATAAATCAGTCTAAGGATGTAGGCGGCTTCATCCAAGTCTTTCATTTAGAAACTCTTTCAAAATGATTTATATATCAACCATATATATATTAGACTATGAATAAAATTACGCTCCCACTAAATTTATTGTAATCACAAGTCTCATCCTTGATGAATTTCAAACTCTTTGAATACTTCATCAAAATGAAATTTCACTCCAAGTAGTTTGCTTCAATCCATCTCATGAATTTCTGCAACTTGCATATTTTATTAGAATTTTATATATCAAAACTTTTAGGTTGTATCAAACACATCCTAAAGTATGTTCCTGTTAAGGATGCTATTTTGATATCCATTTGTCATATTTCATATTCAAAATATGAGGTCATGACAATAAAAATTCTAATAATATTAAGCATGACTACAGGTGATAAAGTTTCATCATAATCGACATTATGAATTAACTTTTCTCAATTAGTCTTGCTTAATCAATATACACTTTTAGATTTTACGACTCCAAGTCATTGATCTAAATCCGGAGCGGACTTTGCATCTTGATAAGTAATAGGTCAATCATTCGCAATGATATCTTCCCTATTACTTTCTATTACGAGAAATCAATATTTCTTGTTATAGATAGTATCCTATCAGTTATGCAAATTTCTGTGTATACTTGAACGAATTTCTACAACTCCTTGTGAAACTTTGTTAAATCTCCATCTTAGGTTCCATGTCATTTTGGGTCTCGAACTCTTCGAGATACATTTTACTCCCACTAGTTCTTTAGAGATAAACGATTTATCTAGAAAGTGCTATTTAGAGTGACAAACGATTTGTACTCTAAAGGGTGTAAAATTAATATCATTAAGATATCCATAAAATATATTTATTAGATTTAGGTGTGATTTTGTCCAAGACAAAACTTTTCTCAAAAGTATCACATCACAAATCTTTATGAAAGACAAACCAAGTTTTCTTTCATTCCATATCTCATATGGCATCAGTCGAATCTCCTTAGATGAAACTCAAGTTAGTGTAAGCGCAGCTATTTCTAGCACATAATCCAGAGGGTTAATTAAAGATCAGTTTGACTTATTATGAGACGAAAAACTGTGTTTTACAGACAATATGTAAACTTCTGGAACATCATCCGTACGGCTGTTGTTTCCAGATTCTGTTTTTCTTAAATTGCAGACTTTCTGCAGAATTCTCATCGAGTCCAAGGCTCAAATATTCATTACTTTGATCTAATCAGAGTACATCAATACTTTTGCCATGAGGTGTTGAAATCCTTTCTAGCATTGTTACTATAATAAACTACATACATCAAAATGTATAAGTTCAAAAGAGTACTTCCTCTTACTACTATTAGTAAAAGATGTCTTGATCAATTTCTAAGATTCACATCTATCACATGATTCGAAATCATATGAATTTAAAAGTCCGTCCCATGGAATTTTAGATATGTGTTTCTTATCATTTGATATAGACATTAATGCTTTAAGAATGTAACGCTTACATCCTTAGATTCGGATTTCCTTTATTTACATTTATACTCATTATTTTGTTCTTCCAAGATAAGGATGCTAAGTCCCATTATATGATTAGCAATACAATAAGGCAAATCATTTAATGGAATACTTTCTTATTCGAAATAGAAAATATCCATAATCTTGTAATGAAGAAACCAAAATAATATTTCTACTTAAAATAAGAACATAGCACCATTTGTTCAAAACAAATATAAACTTATTAGGTAAAGACACTTCGCAAGCTCCTATGAATAATGTAGTAACCATTGCATCATTATTGCCACATAGGTTAATCTTTACCTTCCTTAAGTAGAATTTTAACATAAATACTTGAAGTGGTAGTCCAACTATCCTTCCTTTTGATCTTTTAATTCAAATTGTAATTTCACCAACGGTTAATCCTATTGCCAAGGTACAAATTACATTCTTTGGATTTTAGGTTTTGCCACAAATATTTCCTTTTAGGCTTGACAACTCTTGTCTTGCCTTTATCTTAAATCCTTGTCCTTATTAACCTTTAGAGTTTGAGAATATTTCTATTTGATATTAAGACTTAGCATTTTAAACATCAAATGTCGCTTATGAATTAATACAAAATCCGTTGTTAGTTCCAAACTAACTTGATTATCAAGCCAACTAAGGTAATTAATATGTCTCTCCATGTTCAAAACATGAGAACTTATTAATAAACCTTTCATTCATCACATGAATGTTAGGTTCTTAATCAATTTCAAACTTTATTTGCCTCTATTGCTTGTAGGAACGTTTCCTACGAGATTGCTTATCGCAAAAAGCATTCATATGTTTCAGATACTTCTAAAGTTCCGATCATATGACAGCAAGTCATAGGACCGTTGACATCTATAGAATCATCCACATGTTTCTAATCAATGTCTTTGTCCACTCTTAAGGCATAAGGTTTCTTAGGAATAGGATTTATTAAGAATTCATAACTTCCGATCTTGCTTTAGAACAATTCTTAAGCTCATGACTAGGTCATGAAAGTTAATCTTATTCTTCTTAAAGTGGGGTCAATCGCAGTAATTATACATGATTATAGTTTAAGACATTCTACGAAATATGCAAATAAATATACACACGTATATTTCATACCATTATCATTTAGAGACATTTAATGTATTTCATAAATACTCCCACTAAATTATACACCTTCAAATACAACAATTGTATAATATAATTTAAGTAGGCTAAGATCCGTATTTCACCCAACTTTGAGTCGGCTAGGGCACGACTGCTCAAAATCAAGTTATTTAGGTAGATAACTCTTTCTCAATCACATCATATGTGACTCTTATATCTTTTATGAGATTGTTAGGCATCTTATGTCAAACATGTTTTAATCTCATCTGTGCCTTAGGCCCAAAACTGTTTTGATAGCCTAATTAAGTCAAACCATTTTAAACGTATATGAAACTCTGATTCACTCATCTTGCTCATAGATGAATAGAATTAATGCGCCTACGCTAGGGCGTAACCCACATAAAACTACCCATGTACTCACAAGTGTTTTAATCATGGATTGACACTTGACTTAAGTTTTAAGAAGGTTTATTTGCTTAGAGATATGCATCATATATTTAATTATGTCAAACATAATACAATATAGTCTTTGCATAATGATGTTAACTAATCCAATTAATTAACAAAAGCAAAATCTTGTGATTTAATTATGAAGCAACATAATGGGGCCGGAATCTAAATTATCTGTAAACAATTTACAGATTGGATATTTCATTCGTATTCCCAGAAACAAGGCGTAAGCCTGCCATTGGTCCATGCAATGAATTAATCAAAATATAGTTTCCTTCTCTTGCAAACGATTTTCACTTTGTATAGGGGTAATTCTGAAACTTTGAGATTACGCCAATCTTAAACTCCTTTAAGATTCTGATCTCATTAACAGTTTGGACTTCTGGACTTAAATCTGTTTCAGGAAACACGGTTTTCAAAACCTGCCGTCTGAAACAGATCAGAATCAGTAATGCCCAAACCATCCGTACGGATGTTTCTGGAAGCATCCAGATTTATCCGTACAGCTCTTTCATACAGGTCACATAAATTCTGAACTCTTCAGAATTATGAAACTGTATCCGCAGAGCATCTTGAAATTGAAAGCACAAACCGCACGGCCGAAACTAAGCCAAAAGGCATCCACATTTCCGTGCTAAGATCAAGAAACCAAGCAACTTCTCTATGCGGTCGAAACTAAGCCAAAAGGCATCCACATTCCCGTATAGATTGGATACTTGTTTCCAGATCTTTCATTGTCTCTTAATCTCACAGATTACAGAAGTTCTAAACTCTTTAGAACTCTGATTTCTGCAATTCCTTTTGAATTCTTCGGCCGAAAACTGTTTTAGGAAACACGGTTTCGAAAACCAGCCGTCTGAAAGCAGTTTCCAGTTTTCAGATTCGAATTCTGTAAACAATTTACAGAATAATCTGAACACCAGAAAACAAAATCAAGTCTGAGAATTTCCAAACTAGCCGTACGGATCAGTTTGGCATCATCCAAACCATCCGTACGGATCCATTGGCAGGATCCAGATTTTGAGGTTTTTTCAGAATTTCAGAAATTCGACCAAATCCAATATCATGTTTGTACATAATCAGATTACAGAAACATGAATTTACAGATTACGAATTTAATTAGATCTAATCAATATCATGAATAAACAATTTATTATATATATAAATTAGATCTAAATTATCAATACACATAATCCAATTATTTATTCATAATCCCAACATGCAATTATTCATATAGATCAAATCAATATAATAATCACATAATCCCCATGTCATGCTCATAAACCTTTATATCTCATATATAAAACTCAAATCACGCATTCATCTTATTATCATGTAGATATCATATAATCGAATTAAATAATTTCAACATGATATACTAAAATAATCAACAATGAACGGGGCTCTGATACCACTGTTGGGTTTTGATGCATCATGCGCAGCGGAATTAAACATATAAATCAAATACCCAAGAGCCTGGATCTGTGCATGTTGATTAAATTAAATACAAGATGAAAGAACCATACCCTTGAAGATCGAATCCATGAACACGGACTTTAAGGTGCTAACGCAAACACCCTCTATCAGTATCCACACATCGAACGGACTCAAGAACGCTTCTTGATTTGACTGCTAGATCCTTAGGCTTGAAAAACATGGTTGAAGAACCATTCTTCAATCTCCCTTTGATTATTATGGTTTGATGATGAGCAAAAATCAAACCTCAATAACCTAAGTATAATATGTGTTTTTCTCTCTCTAAGAAACTCTTGTTGATTTCCAAAATCAATGCCCAAGGCTTAGTTTTCGGTTGAAGAGAACACAGAATATAAACTGGGAGAAACCTAATTCCATTAGGTTAAAGGATTCCTTTCCTAGAAAGAAATCTGACAAAACCTCGTCAGCGGACAAACTATCCGTACGGCTAGTCCAAACCATCCGTACGGCTGGTTTTTCCACTTCCCAGTTTTTCTCGTTTTTCGTGCCAAGCAAGATCCGTTCTGCGTGTGTGACCCAATAGGATTATACTATGTTGGCAACGAGTCCGAAGACCTCGTAAATCATAAGTGGACTCTAGCAAGCCATTATGACTACCCAAATAGTATAACTTTGAAAGCCCAAAGTTCCTTATAGAACATATCATAATCCCTTTGTCACGCGATATCATATTGGACATAAGTCATGGTCCACGTCAACTTATGTTGTCCAATGCTTTCTCGATCCCAAGTAGATTGATATGAGCAAATAACATTGAACGCTTCAATTCATTTGGGTACGGCCGTACACTATTATCAATCTCACTCATCGAGTGGCCAAGCAGATATCTCTCTTGAGAGAGGGACAAATCCCATCTTGACTTATCATTCTTCCCTACAAGAATCCGATTATGCCAATCGTAGCCTTTATAACCACCCGGTTAGGGGTAGCGTTTGAGTACGTCAAACATAATGTTCATCATGTGGAAGACTATGATAATCTCAGGTCTAAGGATGAATGATATAACAATTATGAGATTTAATTATGACATTTGACCATGACATAAATCTCATAACGGGTCTATCCAGTACTTGTTCTTCAACATGTACCCACAAGTTTAATCCGCATCATATGCGCTATAATCATCATATGATTATCCATCAATCTCATGCTAGCCCTTCATAAGTTTTAGGGACAATGATTATTATAATAAACATGAAAAAGATATAATAATCGGGTTTGTTATCTCTATAACAATGAAGCTATGATATAACGCATAGGCCTTTCTCAAGGGCCTAGGGCATAACATCCAACAAGTTCCCCAGAAGCCAAGTCTCTGATCTCTTCACCTCTTCCATTCAACAGAGGGACCATAGAGACAATCCCATTATCAAAGAATTCTACACAAATTTCCTTATCAAACTTTGGTTCATCTAATTGGAACAGGGGTAGCAGGTTCGATGACTCAAGCAGAGCTATCAGTTTCCTTCCAACTGAATCAGCTTCAAATTCGGCTTTAATGATCTGGGATCCAGGTACAAAGTTGGATTCATCCTAAAAATAATCAAAGTTAGTAAGAGATTAGTACAAGCAGTTTGATAAACCCAGCATACAAACTGCTACAAGGAATTCTAACAATGAAATAGGCGGTCGAAGCAAAACAGGGGTAAAATGGTAAACACCCAAAACTAGACATGAAAAGGATTTGAAAAAGGATTTGAATGCATGAAGAACATGATGAACAGAGAATAAACATGCAAAACAAAAACTTAACCAAAATATGAAAGAAGTATACCAAAAGACTCGAAAAGAGCAGATACTAACAAAGTTCTAAAACAACAAGTTCAAATAACAAACCCAGAACATAGTATCAAAAGAAATGCGAAAGAACACCCGAAAACCCAAAACTCAAAATTGTTCAAAAATTGAACAAAAGACAAGAAATAAACATCAAACCCAGTATATATGAACATATGTAAGCATAATCAACCAAAAATTGAACGAAAAAGCAAGGAAAAACATTAGAAGACAAACAAGCTTTTACGAACAACAATGGCGAAAAAAAGATGAAATGCTAGAGTGAAGGGTTCAAGAAATCATACCATATCGCCTTTGGATGTTTTAGATGTAGATGGAGCAGAAGGGTCGGATGATTTATTAGGTGCCATTATGAAAATTTTGAAAAGAGTATGAGAAATTTGGAAGAAGAAAACAGAGGTTGCAGAAGGGAGAGAGAGAGTGAGAGTATACGCAAATGAGGAAGAAGGTAAAGAGGCAAAAAGAAATAAACTTTGTCACTCAAATAACTGTTCCTCGGGTAATGGAACGACGAGAACGGCGCACGATGGTCTCCAGTTGGCGTCCCACGTCACATAGAATTTAATGCGGCTTTAATGCGGCAGAGATAATTGCAAAAAGGTCCTAATGAATGACTTGACATAAAGTAGGGACTAAAATGCAATTTCATACCTGAGCAGTTTGATTGAGCAAACCGAATTACCTTACATCTTCAGCGGTTTTTGTTAAACCTATGTCTCTCTGATTTAATGGCGGTTTATATTTCTAAACCGAATGATTTTACTTTCTTGTCGGTTTTGAAAGAACCGATTTCATTCATTTTGACTCGTCAGTTTGATGGAATATCATGTACCGAACCTTTTATTGATACGGTTTCAGTGATGACAGAACCGCACACTAGATGACTTTTCTAAGCATAGCCAAAACACTTAAACAAAAGATGTTAGAAATAATATATATATATATATGATATCTTAAGTTAGTTCTAACATACCCATTTCTCCTCGTAAATGATAGAACCTGGAATTTTCAAGCGGTTTGGTGAGGATGTCAGCAATTTGATCATCTGTTCCCACTTTTGCTAGAAAAATGTTTTTCTTTTCAACATGGTCTTTGAGGAAATGATATCTTATGTCGATGTGCTTGGTTTTTGAGTGCTGAACTAGATTGTTGGATATGGATATTGCAGCAGTGCTATCACAGTAGATAGGGCAGTTTTGTTCAAATATCCCGTAGTCCTCCAACTGTTGTTTCATCCAGAGAATTTGAGAGCAACAGCTTCCAGCCGCTATATATTCAGCTTCAGCGGTTGAGACTGAAACCGACGCTTGTTTCTTGCTGGACCATGACACAAGCCGCGCGTTCCAAGGAACTGACAAGTACCACTTGTGCTTTTTCTGTTTATCTTACATGCTGCAAAGTCAGCATCTAAATAACCTAATAGATCAAATGAAGATTCTTTGGAGTACCAAAGTCCAAGGTTAACAGATCCAGATAAATATCTAATAATTCTTTTAACAGCAATAAGATAAGATTCTCTAGGGTCAGCTTAAAATCTAGCACAAACACAAACACTAAACATGATATCTGGCCTACTAGCAGTTAAGTAAAGTAGAGAGCCAATCATACCTCGGTAGAGAGTTTGATCAACTTTCTTACGATGTTCATCTCGATCCAAACTGCAGGCCTTAGGCATTGGGGTATCAACTGGTTTAGAGGTTTCGAGCCCGAACTTCTTTATCAAATCTTTAGTGTATTTGTCTTGGTTGATAAGATCCCATCATGGCATTGCTTGACTTTGAGTCCAAAAAGAATGTCAATTCTCCTATCATACTCATTTCAAATTTACTCTTCATTAGCTTCTCAAACTTAACACACATAGTTTCATTAGTAGAACCGAAAATAATATCATCAACATATATTTGAACTAATAATGAAAGACTTTTGTGTTTAGCTATAAATAGAGTTGTATCAATTTTACCTCGAGAGAAGCCTTGTTCAATAAGAAATTTAGATAGAGTGTCATACCATGCTCTTGGAGCTTGTTTGAGTCCATACAATGCTTTCTTGAGCTTGAAGACATGATTTGGATATTTGTTGTCTTCAAATCCTGGCGGTTGGGCTACATAGACTTCTTCTTGTAGTTCACCATTCAGAAATGCACTCTTCACATCCATTTGATATAACTTGAATTTCTTGAAGGATGCATAGGCCAGGAACAATCTTATGGCTTCAAGTCTGGCAACAGGGCAAAAGTTTCATCATAGTCTATGCCTTCTTCTTGCCTATAGCCTTGAGCAACCAACCTAGCTTTGTTTCTTGTTATTGTACCATTCTCATCCATCTTGTTTTCGTACACCCATTTTGTTCCAATTACTGTATGATCATTGGGTCTTGGAACTAGGTCCAAACTCTGCATCTTTCAAACTGATTGAGCTCTTCTTGCATTGCAGCTACCCAACTTGGATCAGTTAGAGCTTCATCTACCTTCTTCGGTTCCATCTGAGACAACAGAGCAGTTGAGAACAAACTGTTATCATCTCTGTGAGTCAAACTCCCTCTGGTTTGGACACCAGTACTGATGGGACCAATAACGTTGGCAGTTGGATGGTCTCTATGTTCATTAATTTTAGGAGGGAGGTTGTCTTGAACCACTATTTCTTGAAGATTTTCCAGCGGAGGGTCATCTTGATAATCATTGAAATCTTCATTGAAGGTTAGATTTGGAACTGGTTCAACAGTTTGAATGGGATCAGAGGACAGCGGTTCAACAGTTACACCATCAGCGGTTTGAGTAGGTGCGGCTGAAGAACAGGATGTAGCGGTTTCAGTAGGATAGTTGTCAGTTGCTCTATGTCTAGTGCCTGTCTCAAAATCACTAAAATCATTAGCAACATTTGGAGCCATATGTGGCTCAGGAGAACATGTTCATCAAATGTAACATGGACTGACTCTACAATTTTTAAAGATGTCTTATTGAACAACGAAAAGCTTTGGAGTGTTTAGAATAACCAACAAAAATACCTTCATCGGCCTTAGCATCAAATTTACCTCGATGCTCTTTGCCATTGTACAAGATGTAGCACTTGCATCCAAATATCTTGAAGAAAGCAATGTTGGGTGATCTGCCTCTGCACAATTCATAAGGAGTCTTGTTGTGAACTTTGATGATGAGGGAGCGGTTCTGGGTGAAACATGCGGTATTGATAGCTTCAGCCCAGAAGTATTTGGGAAGCTTGGCTTCTGTAATCATAGTCTTCCCGGCTTCAATCAAAGTTCTGTTCTTTCTTTCCACTACTCCATTTTGTTGTGGAACTCCAGCGGTAGAGAAATTATGATCAATTCCATGATGATCATAATATTGGGCAACACCATTGTTTGTAAATTCGGTTCCATTATCTGAACGCACAGCAACAATGTCATCCAATTTCTGAGTTTGGAGCTGTCTAAAGAGAGCGGTTACGATGCCATAAGTATCATATTTAGAGGCCATCATTTCCACCCATGTATATCTTGAATAATCATCAACCACCACAAGTGTATAGCGGTTTCCTCCTATACTGGCGGTTGCGACAAGTCCAAATAAATCCATGTGCAGCAGTTGCAAACAGCGGTTCGTTGAGGCGCGGTTTTACTAGGAAATGACTGTTTGGGCTGCTTTCCAAGCTGGCATGCTTTACACTTTTCATCATGATGGTCAGCCACTTTGGGTAGTCTATTTACTAGACCATCCCTGTGCAGTTTTGCTAGATACTTAAAGTTCAAGTGGCTGAGCCGCTTATGCCATAACCAGCTGCTTTCACTTATATTTTTGGCTACAAAACAGAGGTCAGCAATAGAAACAATATTGCTTAAATCTATCATATAAACATCACCTGTTCTGTTGCCAGTCAGTAGAGTGACTCCAGAGGAAGCATCTTTGATATAACAACAAGTTGATGTGAAGATGCAGTTCATTCCTTTGTCACAAAACTGAGATATGGAGAGAAGGTTGTGCTTGAGTCCTTCTACTAGTGACACATTTTCAATAGTCACCTTTCCTCGTTTGATTTCTCCATATCATACTGTTTCTCCCTTTTTGTTGTTACCAAACACTACTGGGGGACCTTTCATTTGGATGAAACTGCAGAGTAGTTCGGAATCTCCAGTCATGTGTCGTGAGCATCCACTATCCAAATACCAGAGATCCTTCTTCTTCTTAGCGGTTCCAGCCATAAAACATGAAATCTGAAAAATAAACATGAAAGGTTTTGGTCCCCCTTATTCCTTGGGTCCTAGGGTTAGCAGCTTTTTGGGACCCACACCTGTTTGACCTTAGGATTTTTACATCCCTTGGCATTGGGTGTAAATCTTAAAAGACAATGACCAGCACTATGACCAAAATCGGTACAAATAGAACAATGAATTAGCCAGGTTGTGGTTGCGGTTTTACAAACCCATTACTGACCTTCGGTTTCTCATGTTTTACTGGGTCAGAGGTTTTGGCTTTAACAAAGTTAATGTTAGGATTCATTGTTAGTACACCCACCTGATTTGATTGACCCATTCCACGTGTCTTTTTATGGACTTTAGGTTTACATGTAATGAAGTTTTACTTCAATTTTTAGACAAGTCCATTTCTAGATTTTTAGTAGTTAGGCTGAGTTATGATCGGTTTATTCATAGCGGTTTAGTATCCCTCAAGCCGCCATCTTTAACGCCAGCATGGTGCCTTAAGTCCTTCATCAAACCGCAGTTTGTGTCTTTGATGAAACCGTATTTCAAGTTCATTCATGAAACCGCACTTGCATCTGGTGGAACCGCCAACCAAGATATTGAAGAAGTTATTGCTGTCATTTACTCCTTGAAGACAAACATTCGCTTTCAACCGTAAATGAATGACTGGTGACTTGTCCTTAAACTTCAAGTCATGGTTTCAGTTATTCTTGGAATGTCGTTTGTCTCCCTTTTTGAAAAGTTACCGTTGTACTTTTCAACAACTAAAAGGACAATGTCAGGTATTGATCCAACAACCTCCTGCCACAAAGCAAAAGCAAAGGACGACAGTGACAGGTCAACCAATGGGATTGTGACAGCGCATAAAACCGCCATACAATGACTCACCTCATTGTCCAACGGTCACTAATGCCTTCACTATAATAGCCTTCATTTTTCAACATGAAGGTTGCTGAGCTTCAAATAGAATATCCCAAGTATTCAAGTTTGCTTGAAGATTGAACCCAAACTCATATCTTCATCATCTCCTTAGCAAACCCAGAGTTCAAAAGCTTCAAGCCTTCAAATCATCACACTCAGCCTTGCACAGAAAGTAATCATTTGCTCACCATCACTTAGATATTTTGAGCTCTTGATTTCTTTCCACACTACACACCCGGAGTATATTTCTTATAGATTATATATCTCGAAAACACAGGTTGTCATAATAGCATTGTAGGTTAGATTGTTTATTTAGAGTTTGATTCTTTTGTAATCTTGTAAAAACTCCTCTAAATCAATACAAGTCTAGTAGCTATTAGAAAATCCTAGGCTAACCACCTAGGTAGAGGACGTAGTTCTTTCAGAACGAACCTCTTCAATTGTGTGTCTTGACCTTTATTTTCTGTCTTGTCATTTACATTTATGTTATGAGCTTTATTTACTTTTATGTGAAATGACTTGATAAAGGATTTGCATACTTTTGTGATACTTCAGTTTGCCTTGTCAGTTGCATCATTCCATTTTTCAACCTCTTAAACCGCCCTACTCTTTATAATTCAGTTTGGCCAAAACCGCAACAACACTCCGTTGCATTTTATCTGAGCGTTTCTAGTGCTTTAAACCGCAATAGACTAAAACTGATAAGTACTTGGTTGATTTTCAAGGGTATTTCAAAAAAAGATTTTAAAACCGCTATTCACTCACCCCCCCCCTCTAGCGGTTCTATACCCTTGTTGCCCTTTGGGACCAACAAGTGGTATCAGAGCATATCCACCAAAATTATTTTACAAGCTTAACCGCTTGGGTGCTGATCCAATGGCAAACAAACTCCCCTATGATGCAGACATCCAACTCTAATCACTTACCATTCTTAATGAAGATAGTTTCATCTTCTGGAAAGATAGGATGAAGAAGACATGATATCCAGGATCGCAGATTATGGACTGCAATTGTTAATGGACCCTATGTCCCGATGAAGGCTAACCCTGATGCAGGTACTGCTGGACAAACCGCGGAAATCAGAAGCTGGAAGCTGAATGGACCGAAACTGATCAACGAATGTGGACTTTGATGGTAGAGCTATGTCCATGCTTGTATCACTATTGATCTAAGAACTCACTCAAGGTTCTAGATTGCAATACCGCAAAGGAACATGGGATGGCATCATTGACTTTCTGGAAGGAGATGCCGACACCAAGAAGAACCGGCCTCTACCAACAGAGAAGGCTATTTGACTACTTTGTCAAAGACCCAACATTCAAGACAACAAGATTTGCATGACATGAGATTCATGCAATCTCTTGGTAGCAAATGGCTGATCAAAACTACCAACATTGAAGACAACAAAGATCTGGAAGCTCTTGATCTTCGTCATCTTTATGCCATGCTAAGGGTATTTGAATTCAAGCTTGAGGAAGCTCATGAAACCGAAAACAGATTCAGTCTCTTTCTCTTGCCGCTTTCAACAATGCCACATCTCCAGTTTACAATCCAGATCACCATCAAACCGCATCCAATACTCATTTACAAACGCTTCTTTTGATCCAAATATTCCAAGATATATTTCTCAAACCGCACCTCCAGAGTATTACCAACAGCCTCATCAACCTTACCCTCACATCATCATCACCCTATTCTCAACCTCAGCAATCTCATCAATCCTACACTCCATCTCAAAATTCCCAAAGTGTAGCATCCCAGTTCTACTCAAGTTGACTTTGATGACATGGATGATGACGAGTTTGCTCTCTATGTGAAAAACTACACCAAGTTCAGAAAGAACAGAGCTCAATTTCAATCAGGCGCCTGCAAAGTTTGTCCATCCAACCAGATTCAACAAAGCAGCTGATGCTAAGAAAAGGGATGATCTTGTTTGTTACAACTGCAGACAACCAGGTCATTTTGCCTCCAGTTGTCCCAAACCGCGCTATGAAGCCGCTCCTGCCAAGAAACCGTTCAACAAAAAGTTTTTCAAGAGAAGAGGAATGGTTTGCTGAACAAGGAGAACAACCATTAACATGGATGGGTTCTGATACAGATGATAGTGATAAAGATGAAGGAGTTGCAAATCTTTGCCTAATGGGATTTGAAGAAAGGTTGAAATTGACGAAAGCCTTCCACTGCCACTCCATCAAATGAATTCAGTTTCACCAAGACTCCTGAAGCTAAACAAGGCAAAACTCCTACTTCACAAACTACTCTCCTGAGGATCAAACCGAACAAAGCCATGATGACCAGGTACTTGAACGTGCTAATGTCATTTGTCAACAACATACTGTGCTTAAAAAGGCATATAAATTAATGGCTGCGGAACTTGAATATTCCCAAAAAGAATGCAAGTCCCATAAGGAGGAGATTAAAAAACTCAAGCTCCAAATTGTTTGGGATAGCTTCTGTTGTGGAAGAAAACCGCTACCTTAAGGACAGAACCGAGGTTCTTAACACCCGAATCCATGATCTTACTGCACAAAGGGATGAACTTCAAAAAGTGACCGATGTGTGGACTAAGTCTAGAGTCACCATGGAACACATCGTTAATTCACAAATTCCTCTAAGGAGAAAGTGGATTAGATTTAAACTGATGATGGGTGTAAGTGTCCTTGTCTTTGTGCTGAAGGTGTGAAACCAACTGAACAAATCAAAGAAATTCCTAAGGTGAATCATGCTGGTAAAAAGGGCTCAACACAAGAAATTAAAAAGCAAAATTATTTCTATGAGTATCCTAAAAACAAGACTGGGAGAGATCCAAAGTGGAAAGGAAATCCACAGCGGTTGAGGCAACCAAGGAAGTATTGAGTGATGAAACCGCTCCTAGTCGGTTTAAGGAATATCCTGTTATATTTCCTAAGCCGCACCTAAGAGAAGGTGGAACTCAAGGGTTAACTTTGTTAAAGCCAAAACCCCGCTGACCCAGTAAAACATGATAAACCGAAGGTCAGTAATGGATTTGTAAAACCGCAACCACAACCTGGCTTAATTCATTGTTCTATCTGTGTCGATTTTGGTCATAGTGCTGGTCATTGTATTTTAAGATTCACACCCAATGCCAAGGGACGTAAAAATCCTAAGGTCAAACAGGTGTGGGTCTCAAAAAGCTGCTAACCCTAGGACCCAAGGAATAAGGGGGACCAAAACCTTTCATGTTTGTTTTTCAGATTTCATGTTTTATGGCTGGAACCGCTAAGAAGAAGAAGGATCTCTGGTATTTGGATAGTGGATGCTCACGACACATGACTGGAGATTCAGATCTACTCTGCAGTTTCATCCAAATGAAAGGTCCCCCAGTAGTGTTTTGGTAACAACAAGAAAGGAGAAACAGTAGGATATGGAGCAATCAAACGAGGAAAAGTGACTATTGAAAATGTGTCACTAGTAGAAGGACTCAAGCACAACCTTCTTTCCATATCTCAGTTTTGTGACAAAGGAATGAACTGCATCTTCACATCAACTAGCTGTTATATCAAAGATGCTTCCTCTGGAGTCACTCTACTGACTGGCAACAGAACAGGTGATGTTTATATAATTGATTTAAGCAATATTGTTTCTATTGCTGACCTCTGTTTTGTAGCCAAAATATAAGTGAAAGCAGCTGGTTATGGCATAAGCGGCTCAGCCACTTGAACTTCAAGTATCTAGCAAACTGCACAGGGATGGTCTAGTAAAAGGACTACCCAAAGTGGATGACCATCATGATGAAAAGTGTAAAGCATGCCAGCTTGGAAAGCAGCCCAAACAGTCATTTCCTAGTAAAACCGCGCCTTCAACGAACCGCTGTTTGCAACTGCTGCACATGGATTTATTTGGACCTGTCCCAACCACCAGTATAGGAGGAAACCGCTATAACACTTGTGGTGGTTGATGATTATTCAAGATATACATGTGGTGGAAATGATGGCCTCTAAAGATGATACTTATGGCATCGTAACCGCTCTCTTTAGACAGCTCCAAACTCAGAAATTTGATGACATTGTTGCCGGTGCGTTCAGATAATGGAACCGAATTTATAAACAATGGTGTTGGCCCAATATTGTGATGATCATGGAATTGATCATAATTTCTCTGCCGCTGGAGTTCCACAACAGAATGGAGTAGTGGAAAGAAAGAACATGACTTTGATTGAAGCCGGGAAGACTATGATTGCTGAAGCCAAGCTTCCCAAATACTTCTGGCCGAAGCCGTCAATACCGCATGCTTCACCCAGAACCGCTCCCTCATCATCAAAGTTCACAACAAGACTCCATATGAATTGTGGAGAGGCAGATCACCCAACATTGCCTTCTTCAAGATATTTGGATGCAAGTGTTACATCTTGTACAATGGCAAAGAGCATCGAGGTAAATTTGATGCTAAGCCGATGAAGGTATTTTTGTTGGTTATTCTAAACACTCCAAAGCTTTTCGTTGTTTCAATAAGACATCTTTAAAAATTGTAGAGTCAGTCCATGTTACATTTGATGAACATGCTCTCTCCTTGAGCCACATATGGCTCCAAATGTTGCTAATGATTTTAGTGATTTTGAGACAAGCACTAGACATAGAGCAACTGACAACCATCCTACTCAAACCGCTTCATCCAGTTTTCAGCCGCACCTACTCAACCGCTGATGGTGTAACTGTTGAACCGCTGTCTTCTGACCCCATTCAAAACTGTTGAACCAGTTCCAAATCTAACCTCAATGAAGATTTCAATGAATTATCAGGATGATCCTCCTCTGGAAAATCTTCAAGAAATAGTGGTTCAAGACAACCTCCCTCCTAAAATTAATGAGCATAGAGACCATCCAACTGCCAACGTTATTGGTCCTATCAGTACTGGTTCCAAACCAGAGGGAGTTTGACTCACAAGAGAATCACAGTTTGTTCTCACTGCTCTGTTATCTCAGATGGAACCGAAGAAGGTAGATGAAGCTCTAAGTGATCCAAGTTGGGTAATTGCAATGCAAGAAGAGCTCAATCAGTTTGAAAGATGCAAAGTTTGGACCCTAGTTCCAAGGCCAGTGATCATATAGTAATTGGAACAAAATGGGTGTACAGAAACAAGATGGATGAAAATGGTACTATAACAGAAACAAAGCTAGGTTGGTTGCTCAAGGCTATAGGCAAGAAGAAGGAATTGACTATGATGAAACCTTTGCCCCTGTAGCCAGACTTGAAGCCATAAGATTGTTCCTGGCCTATGCATCCTTCAAGAAATTCAAGTTATATCAAATGGATGTGAAGAGTGCATTTCTGAATGGTGAACTACAAGAAGAAGTTTATGTAGCTCACCGCCAGGATTTGAAGACAACAAACTTCCAAATCATGTCTTCAAACTCAAGAAAGCATTGTATGGACTCAAACAAGCTCCAAGAGCATGGTATGACACTCTATCTAAATTTCTTATTGAACAAGGCTTCTCTCGAGGTAAAATTGATACAACTCTATTTATAGCTAAACACAAAAGTCATTCATTATTAGTTCAAATATATGTTGATGATATTATTTTCGGTTCTACTAATGAAACTATGTGTGTTAAGTTTGAGAAGCTAATGAAGAGTAATTTGAATGAGTATGATGGGAGAGTTGACATTCTTTCTTGGACTCCAAGTCAGCAATGCCATGATGGGATCTTTATCAACCAAGCCAGATACACTAAAGATTTGATAAAGAAGTTTCGGGCTTGAAACCGCTAAACCAGTTGATACCCAATGCCTAAGGTCTGCAGTTTGGATCGAGATGAACATGGTAAGAAAGTTGATCAAACCCTCTACCGAGGTATGATTGGCTCTCTACTTTACTTAACTGCTAGTAGGGCCAGATATCATGTTTTAGTGTTTGTGTTGTGCTAGATTTCAAGCTGACCCTAGAGAATCTCATCTTATTGCTGTTAAACGTATTATTAGAATATTTATGTGGATCTGTTAACCTTGGACTTTGGTACTCCAAAGAATCTTCATTTGATCTATTAGGTTATTCAGATCTGACTTTGCAGCATGTAAGATAAGCAGAAAGAGCACAAGTGGTACTTGTCAGTTCCTTGGACGCAGGCTTGTGTCATGGTCCAGCAAGAAACAAGCATCGGTTTCAGTCTCAACCGCTGAAGCTGAATATATAGCGGCTGGAAGCTGTTGCTCTCAAATTCTCTGGATGAAACAACAGTTGGAGGACTACGGGATATTTGAACAAAACTGCCCTATCTACTGTGATAGCACTGCTGCAATATCCATCTCCAACAATCCAGTTCAGCACTCAAAAACCAAACACACATCGACATAAGATATCATTTCCTCAAAGACCATGTTGAAAAGAAAAACATTTTTCTAGCAAAGGTGGGACAGATGATCAAATTGCTGACATCCTCACCAAACCGCTTGAAAATTCCAAGTTCTATCACTTACGAGGAGAAATGGGTATGTTAGAACTAACTTAAGATATCATATCTATATATATTATTTTTTTAATATCTTTTGTTTAAGTGATCTGGCTATGCTTAGAAAAGTCATCTAGTGTGCGGTTCTGTCATCATTGAAACCGCATCAATAAATGGTTCGGTACAAGATTCTCCATCAAACTGACGAGTCAAAATGAATGAAATCGGTTTCTTTCAAAACCGACAAGAAAGCAAAATATTCGTTTAAACATATAACCGCCATCAGATAGAGAGACATCAGTTTTATGAAAACCGCTGAAGACGTAAGGTAAGTCGGTTTGCTCAATCAAACTGCTCAGGTATGAAATTGCATTTTAGTCCCTACTTTATGTCATATCAATTATAAGACCCTTTTGCAATTTTCTCTGCGCATTAAATTCTATGTGACGTGGACGCCATCTGGAGATAAGCGTGCGCCGTTTCTCGTCGTTCCATTACCCGAGGAACAGTTAATTGAGTAAAAAGACAAAGTTGATTTCTTTTTACCTTTTTTACCTTCTTCCTCATTTGCATATACTCTCTCTCCTCTCTCTCTCTCTCATCTGCACTCTGTTCTCAAACCTCTAATATTTCCCATATTTTTTTGATATTTAAAATGGCACCTAAGAAATCATCTGATCCTTCTGCTCCATCTACATCTAAACTTCCAAAGGCGATATGGTATGATTTCTTGAACCCTTCACTCTAGCATTTCATATTTTTCCGCCATTGTTGTTCGAAAAAGCTTGTTCGTCTTCTCATATTTTTTACTTGCTTTTTCTTTCAATTTTTTGGTTGATTATGATTACATATTTCATATATGCGGGCTTAATGTTTATGTCTTGTCTTTTGTTCAATTTTTTGAACAATTTTGATTTTTGGGTTTT